>PITA01012555.1:0-52857 GCA_004023965.1 Spilogale gracilis
AAAAAAAAAAAAAAAAAAAAAAAAAAAAAAAGAAAAGAATTGCATTGAATCTGTAGATGGCTTTGAGTACTAAGGGTATTTTAGTGATTTCAATTCTTCTTATCCATGAACATGGAATATCTTTCCATTTGTTTTGTCATCTTCAATTTCTTTCATCAGCGTTTTATAGTTTTCAGAGTACAGGTCTTTCATCTCCTTGGTTAAGTTATTCCTAGGTATTTTGTTCTTTTTGGTGCAATTTTTATGGAATTGTTTTCTTAACACAAGAATTTGTATAAATTCTTAAGAAATACTGCTTTTTCAGTCAAAGCCACAAACTGCATTCTAATCAACCAATAAATAATAATATTTTATATAGAGATTGCTGTTACAATTTACAAAACCTCCTTTCCCCAAGATTGTTGAGAAGAGAAAGAAGTCATTTTCTTTTCCAAGGGAGAATACTTTTTAGTGATGTAGTTTTATTCTTTGTAGGCCACATTCTACTTCTAAATTAAACCTACACTTAAATGAAGCAATTGTTTGTCCAAAACAATTAATAACATAGCATAACAATTCCTGTCTTCTCACTCTACCTGACCTGCATATTAACAGAAACATTAACCCTATTTTCTTAGCCTCCCAGCCCCATAAACTCTATATGTTTAATGTCTCCAAATTTGGCTTTTTAAAAATAGGTTTGGTTATTCTTGTTTTCACAATTTTCTAGGCTATTATATTTTAATGTGTATTCAATATCTTCACAACTTTATTTAAGGAATGGCAATTTTTTTTATAGAGGAAATTTAAAAAAAATTTCTATAAGACAAAATACCTTGTTAGGTGGGAAATATCATAAAGGTGTAGAAAGAAATAGGCATATTGGTTTTGGATCCATAGGCCTAAGGAAAACCCACACATGATACTCTGAATGTCAGAATAAAGTCATTTCATTCAATACATGGGTATCACACCAACTGGTATATACTTTCAGTAACTCACAAGCATCTTGTTAGGAAAGAACCACTTTTCATGAACTCCCACATCCATTTTTCCCCACCAAGTGCATGCATTTTTAGAACAAAGAGTAAGTAAAGGTGACCTCTGTACACCAAATGAATAGGAAAATTACTGGCAATGCAGGATTATAATTAAAATCATTTCCCTGCTTGTTGAACTGATAACTGGCTACTATCATTTCTCCCTGTAGATGGCAGTGGTACTCTTTCATTCTGAGACTGTTTAGCCCTTTTTCTTTCTTTCTTTTTTTTTTTAATCTGTTCTTTCTCACTCTCCTAGATAGTTGTTCTCAGCTCTGCTGGGTGATGATTTAAACAACACTTTGATGCAGTAGGATGCTGGTGTTCACAAATCAGGTTTATCCTTTTTTTTTTTCTAAAAAGATAATATACTGCTTTTTCAAAGTCAATTAACACTTAGGGCAAATGAAATGGGGAAAGCAAAAGGTCACTTTCTAAAGGGTTGCCTTGAAACCTTTGGTATTTTTCAGGTTTCATCCAGGAATTACAAATCATTGGAAAAAGAAAGGAAATAATAATTAGTTCATTTTGTTTCTTGATCACACCCAATAAGATAGCTTAATAAGGCTTTTCTGCTCTATTTCCTGGTGATAGTTGTGGTGTATTCAAGGTATTGGCTAATAATTTCTATGTGTCTTGCAGTCACCAAGGCAATAGGATGCTTTGGGGACAATTTATGCGTTCTTTGTAAAAGAAATTTGTTCAGATTGTGGCATGGCAGGAAATAGGGAAGTGATCATCAGAATGGCAAAAATCACAGGACTCTGTTTCACAATAAAATCAGCATCAACTCCTACTTCTAAACAGTGCTAAGTGAGCTAAAGTTCAAGCGTTAGGAACGAAAGGCTGCATTAACATGGAGGCGGGCCATGTTCTGACCGCAGATGCCCTTTGCAATTATTGCTTGAATATCAAGATTGTTCCCAAATGAGCATCTCAGTATAGAATAGCTCAAAGTTTGCATAACTTGGTTGAATTTCATTTAGAAAGCAGGTCTAGACACCCCCAAACAATAAGCAGATATTAAAAGCTAACCCAAACACAATGCAAATAGAATTATTAACAAACTGATTTTTAAGTTGACTGCTGGCAGTGTGCCAATTTGGGCAGCAGTGTTTGGAGTTGTGATGCGCTCACACTTCTTGCATTGCACCTCATAGCTACAGCTGCAGTCAAAGTTCTTTTCTGTCTTTTTATTTCCATAGAGAAAGGCCTTCACTTGGTTTAGTAACCTTTTCCTTCTTGAATAAGGAGTTTCTGTTTGCAATCACATGAATAGAAAAAGACCTGCTCCAGAAACTCTGGGAGATTATTTCATGCTTAGTTACAAAAATAAGATTTTGAAAGAGCAGAAGGGATGGAATAACTACATAATGAGCAAATTCTAGTGAGGCAAATTATTGTTCGGGATTTTTGAACTGATCTTTTAAAAAAGCAAATAATAATAATAATAATAGTAATAATTACAATCCTTCAAATACTCTTGCCTAGTGGAAGACAACACTAGCTTTGCTGGAAACACCACTGGGTGCCTGCACTTTGTTCTCCTCCCCCGACACAGCCTGAAACATTCTAAACCCGGGAAAAGACCTGCCTTCACCCAATAGCAATGTCTCCTTGCTTTGAGTCTGCATGTATTTTCAGCTCTACAGGGATAGACATGATAATGTGATCCTTTTCACCTTTGTGGGTCAGAATAAAGTCTGAGGCTTCAGGTAAATTATAAGCCAGCAGAAGAGTTGATCCAAACTATGCTGTTTCATCATTGGGAATGTTGCTGTTGCGGTGTGGTGTCATCTGAACTTCCTTGGTCAAAACCTGCAATCAGGTATTTGAAATTAATTAAAAGAGCAAAGGAGGGGTGAGTGCAAACCGGTGTTCACAGGTCAGAGTTTCTCCTTCTAGTTCTAATATTTCCATTAGAATCTTCTGCTTGACTAAGCCTGGACCTGTAACCTTCACCACATCTTTTTGCATCTAATAGGACCAACTTGATTCCCATTCTCGAAAATTTAATAATGACAAATATCTTCTTCTGCATTCAGCTGAAGATTTTAGCTGCATTTTGGGAGAGAGGTTTAAATTCAGAGCTGATTAGAGCAGTAGGAAGGTGTCTAGTAGGAGGGAAGGAGGTGGGGAGGAATGATTTCTTTACCATCTTCAGAATCTCTTGGTGAGGAAAGTGGTCGTTGATCTGAGGGCAACAGCTTAGTGTGCTCTTGACCTGTTCCTGGTCCGACTGCTTTCTCTCTCTCTCTCTCTCTCTCTGCTGTCATGAAGAACTTCTGTGGCTGTCTTCCCCTCATCCCACGTCAGCACATTCAGTACATGAGACACAAGATTGTCACCAGAAACAGAATGGGCCTCCCCTTGTCAAAAGGACCATCAGCACCTGACCCCTTCTTCCCCAGCAACTCAGTCTCTGGCAGGTGTTACAAGCTAAAATTGAGTTTTGTGGCAGCTGCTCCTGGAACCTCCGGGACAGTATGGCACTCCTGGTACAAGGGGAACAATGAGGAAGCTGCCCATCACAGTCTTGTGACAGTGCCTGCTCCTCCCGCTGGAGAATTTGGCTGCTTGCAAAGAAAAGTTGTTTTATATTATATGAAAAGAATTGTTTTTTGTTTCTTGTTTACCCAATGTTCACCATTTAAAAATAATACAATGTCTTCATTAAGGGGTAAACTTAGGAAAACATTACTCCTACTTGCAGTTTTCTCTAGGTGCCAACACACCTCAGCAAGCTTTTAGACAACAGTCACCTAGCAACAGTTTTTCATACATTAAATGATTTCAAACTCTCACATTTTCCTCCAGGAAAGCTATATATTTCACCTTTTCTCTCCCTCTTACAGCTCAAGGAAAGAGCAACCAAGAAAGAGAACAGTCTATTCAGTGTCATCATAAAATATCAGTTTTAAACTATTGCTTTTAAATGTGTATATGTTTTCTGTAATCGTTTGCTAATCCATTTGTGACCTTTTATTTAAGTGGCCAGGTATTAGTTGGGATTAGGTTCCCCTGAAAGTGACAGAAATACCAAAAATATGGTGAGTTTAAGTAGATTGAAATGGAAATGCAGGGAGTCCTGGGCTGCTATGGCAGTGCTGGTCTCCCTGTGAATCCATGTTTATAGTTCTGATTCACCTGTCAACTTCAACATGCAATGTCGATTTCTTTGTCTGATGTGGCTGTTGGAGGACCAGTCATTGTATTCTCATTTCAGATATCAAGAAGAAGAAAAAATAAATAAAAGGGCATTCTTCCCTCACTTTAAGGTTACTTCTCAGGAGTCTGGAAAATTGTTTCTGCCTACATTCCATTGGCCAGGACTTAGTCCTGTCACATGTAATTTCCAAAGTCTTTATTTTGTGGCCTTCGTGTGATTAACTAATGTTCAGGGGTTCAATCACTGAGGAAAAAGAGAAGATAAATATTGATGAATACCTAATAGTCACTGCTACAGGTAAAATGTTAAAATTTAGATAAACTGCAGAATTTACATTTAATTACTAGCTTTTTTGTTCTACTAGAAGGAGAAATAGAATAGATGGCAGAGATGAAGATGTGAATATGATCTAAGTTGCAATTGTTACCAGGTTTTCAAAACCTAAGAAGGTTTTGAAAACCTTACATAGAAACTTAAACAATATTGGAATAATATTATGCAGATAACAATTTTGGAGCTTGATTGTGCTATTTGTTACCATAACAAGGTCCACCTTGGTGTCCATTCAAGGGCATTTTCATTAAATACCTTACTAAAAGAATTTCCTATAGGCTGTGTGTCACAGAAGTGAGACAAGGTTATAGAGTAACAATCATTAAAGGAAAACTTACAGAGGTTGAAGAAGTGTGTGCTGAAAAGTATCTGGGTTTGCAAAATACTGAGCACTTTTTAAAAAAGATTTTATTTATTTATTTGACAAAGAGAAAGGTCACAAGTAGGCAGAGAGGCAGGCAGAGAGAGAGAAGGAAGCAGGCTCCCTGCCAAACAGAGAGCCCAATGCTGGCCTCGATCCCAGGACCCTGAGATCATGACCTGATCTGAAGGCAGAGGCTTTAACCTACTGAGCCACCCAGGCACCCAATACTGAGCACTTTTAATCATACATTTGGATTTAAAGACAAGAAAGATTTACATGGTATGTGGCTTGGCATTTAGGTCTTTATAAGCTGTCTATTTCTTGAGTCAACATTGACTACCCTTTCATTAGTAGAATACAATCCAGTGGTTAGATCTACACAATCAGACTCTTATGAATCTCTGCAGTAATCTTTTAGGGAGCAACTTCAAACTGAATATTAAGAACATGAATAACTTTCTCATCTTAGAAAGGTAGTTCAGTCCATACATTTAATGATTTATCATTTACAGTTTATATTTTTGGGACCAGTCACTTAACCATTATGTGGCTTCCTTTCATTACCTGAAAAATGGGCCTCCCTTATCTGAAATGGGATTTGTTTGATGATTAAATGAATGATTTAAGTAGAATGAACTGCATGGCAAAACATAAGAGCTGTTAAAATATTTTTTATTATTCTATAATTATATTTTATAATATGTCTTTATGGTTGAAGGACTGTTGTCATTTGTATACTTTGGTAATTAAGTAATTACAGGTAGGTTAAATACTTTAGCATTTAACTAAATAATTTAATTAATTGTATTTGTTGATGCCTCCAATGTGGAAATCCTGACTGTTCTAGACAAGGAGGCAGGGCATGTGTATAGAAGTGACAAAATAGAAATATAAGCAGTATTTGTGGCAGAGATTACATATAGGCCACTAAATCTATTTTCTCCATATTCCATTTTTGAATATAATAGAAGGCATCTAAATCTTCCTTGCAGTTACTGTGGTCAGATGACTTAGTTTTTGCATTGACATGACCTGTGTTACTCCTGGGTCTGGTTCTTAATTTATTGGGTATGCTTTTCCATTCCCATTTGATAGAACCTGCACATGAGAGTCCCAGCTTTGGCCATGTAGAAAATAATGTCCAAAGGAATGGTGGAGCAACAAAATAGAAGAAATCTGTATTTTGAATGGCAGTTTTGATGTGAGATGCCCTAGGTGTTTGTACAAGAGACAAATGAATTTTGTTTTTTTAAGGGCCTGAATTGTTGTATTTCTTTGATAGGAATGCACAGTCTTCACCCTGACAGATACTATTCACTAAGCCCCAGATTAGTTGCAGATTCTACAATTATTCTTCAGAACACTGGTTTTCAAAGTGAGGTTCCTGGGGTAGGAACATCAACAGCAGCAGCATCTGTAAATTTGGTAGAAATGCAAAAACCTAATGATGTACTATATGTTGGCTAATTGGACATAATAATAAAAATAAAAGAAATGCGAAAAAGTCAATCTCCATCTGAGACCTTCTAAATCAGAAAGTTGTTGGTGGGGCTCAGTAGTCAGTGTTTGAATACAATTTTCAGGTTATTCTGAAACAGCCTTAACTTTGAGAACAACTTCTGTGTGGAGAGAGGAGGTTAAGAAAGGGTCAAAGAATAGAGGGAACAGGCTAGAAGTGCTTTAAGAGAATGGGTAGTAGAAATAGAATGCCTGGGTTTGAATTCTGGTTCTGCCACTTTGGGTGACCTTGGGCAAATCAGCCTTTCTGTTTCTTATTTTATTTATCTATAGAATATAGGATAATAATTGTACAATAATCACAGATTTTTCAAGGGTTAAGTGAGTCAATATGTATGATACATTTAGAATAGTGCCTGGCATATAATGAATATTAACTATAAGTATTATAAAGCAATGAAGTTGAAGAGCGGAGAATTGATCTATATGAACAAAGGTGTAGAGGTGGGTCACAGAAACTGTCTATGGAAAACAATGGGTCTAAGATTTATTAAATAATTTAATACAAATTTATTCCTTTGTTTCAATACTTCAAGAACATAACTCAACAATTCCTTTTTTTGTAGAGCTCTTCGTAATACTGACTTGAATCTCTCTTCCCATTGTATTCCTAACTCTCTAAGTGCTTTAGAGTAAATCTGATTCTTCTATATCAACAATCTTTTTGCTGTGATAGTAGGAGTGATTACTCCAGGGAAATCAGTCTACTTGTAATAATGATGCAGACTCCTTTTTTTAAAAATGCTTCAACATGGTATCTACAACTTCTCAACAACCTCCTAGCCATTCCTCCACACTTGATCAGCTTTATAATTACTCCCTTTCCTCCAGATCCCAAACCCTGGCTGTGTTATCCATTGTATGTCCCAAAGACTGGAGCCTTTGGGGTGTCTAAGCTAAATTTTAGCATTGAGGTTCTGGGGAGGAAAGGTCACATTTCCTCTAATGTTTTTGAAGAGTGTATAACTTATGTCATTATCCTGTAAGAACAACTTTGCATTGATCTTTATGCCCTAACTTTGTCCTCTTATAGATAGCTATCATGTCAAAGCCAAGCCCCCATTGTGGACTCATTTCCTTTCATTATCATGGGTTCCTATTGCACAGCACAATTATAACTATACTATAAGCAGGTCATAGGGTACTATATAAGTAATCAGGTATAGGTCTTGTTTAGCTCCCAGACAGTAGTGTAAATCATCTTGTCTCCTCCTTCATATCACACCCAAGTATTTGTTAGTTTCTTTCCATGTCAAGATGTCTCTCATCTCCCTCAAAGTAACAATAATAACAAAAAATGAAGCCCCTCCCCTTGACTTCTATAGCCTTCCTTCAGCTGCCGTTTCTTCAAAACGTTTTTGTAATGCTATCTCTATTCTCTCATCTCTCATTCTGATATTTAAAAAAAAACATATTTATTGAGCATTGGCTCTGTGCAAGATATTATGTTGATGCTGGGATAAGAAAAGAGGGAAAGGGCACATTAGATATAAAAGACCCTAAACGTGGGTTTACTGACCCCAAATTCCAACCTAGACTCCGCAGTCTTGAAATGATGTAATATCTATAATTTCAGCCAATTTCTAGTCAATTTCAAAATGTGGTTCTCAGTTATTCCCACATTTATCAGAAGACACAGCAGTTTCTCAGAGTCACAAAGCACAAGGCATTTACCTGCTTATCTGTCTGATTTTAATGTTCTATGAAAGCTATTTTTTATCAGAAAATCTGGGCTTTTACATCAAGTGATGATTTGACATTAATGCATATACTTCTTCAGAAGCAATCAAAGAACTGAGGTTTTCTATCAAAGTACCTGATTGCACTTTAAACTTTATTTTTTTTATGGTATGGAATGAACTGAGAGCACTTCTGTCTTCCATCTCATTCTATGTATAGTAAGGAGTAAGTTCAGGCTTACAAGTCCTGTAAAGTAATTACAGAAGAGAAATTTCGGGTTGGCTACGAAGTATAGTTTATTATTGCTGCTGGGAGGACAAATATTTTAACATTAAGAAGGCCGTGCCAGTTTGTTTTAGACTAAAACATCAGCAAATGTACACAGAAGAGACCATAGGATTTTTATCTCCTAAGCAAAATTTAGTCAAATATTAGAATCTTTGCTCTGTTCTGATATTGCTTTTAGAAACAGGAAAAACTGTTTTCCTATGAGATTCGTGGTTTTTCTTATTAGAAGCTCAACATCTGTTCCTTTGTGGCTGAAAGAGAATGTGGCTAATGGAAAAAAAAAAAAGAAAGAAAAGAAGAAAAGAAAACTCAATAGTAACTTCAAATCTCAGCAATTAGAATGTAGGCCTCTGTGACTTGGCATCCTTAGAACTATTCTGAAATAGGGTGAGAGAAAGGAGAGGTTTAGGTTGGATATCAGAAAGAAATCCAGAAGAGTGATACATCTTTGAAAAAAATAGAATTCTCCTGAGTAAAGAACACACTTGGAATCAGATTAAACCAAGCATAAAAAATGTAGTGAAGAAGTACTCTTGACCAGTAGAAAAATGCATATTATGACCTCAAAATGATTTTTGCATTATTAATATGAGGATTTCTAAATAATTTTTAAAAATCTGAAAATCTAGTTTGAGGTGCATAAAACTAGTTTGAGAAAAAATTGGGTACTTACTGTAAACGTTCACTGTTGGTCTTGGTTTTTGTTTGTTTGTTTGTTTTGCTATTAAAACCTATACACACACACAAATCAAATGTATTCTTAATCTTTTTCTTTCTCTGCCTCTGAGTGTACTTGAACCATGATGAATATAATGAGTTGTTATTTGTAATACAAAATGTGGAATGAAAACTAAATGTTTGTCTTTGTGGAGAAGAAATTTCTTTCGACCTGATATGTTATGTCTTCTTTCTAGAAATGAGCTATCATTACAAATGATGAGAAAAGTATCAGTTAGTTATCTAACTATATGCAGCATACATGCTGCACTGAGCAGACAGATTTACACAGTTACAGCTAATCTGTCCTCTTGGTAAATGTAGGTAACTGAAAGCTTATTCTTTTTTTTTTTTTTTTTCCTAAGAAAGAGTAATGCTTGGTTGGAAGCCCAGTTGCCACTGTGCTGATCTGTTCTGATTTATGACTTTGAGGAATAACAGTGGAAGTTCCTGAGTTTTGTTAATGCAGGATTTGTTTTTCAATTAATTTTGGATTTTAGACCCAGTGTAATTCTGTATTAATAACTCAGTGTTACCAATCAAAATAAATATCTCTTCCTGACCCCTGCTAGTTTGCAAAATGGAGAATGCAGAGGATTATGACTTCTTTGCACATTCCCAGCCAGACTTAAGGGTCCTTAAATCATTGCTTCTGCTAACTGACCTTACATTTACCACCTTTGTTTACTATTGCTTGTAGCTCAGTTCCTTCCAGAATGTGAGTAATCGTCCAGGGATCTTGTGCTCAGTCTGGCCTCTGCTTCTTGAATGGCTTCCTTTACTGCCTATTAAAATTCTAACCTCCTCTCATGATTAATTCCAAAAACCACCTTCACCACAAACCCTGTCTTGATCCTATGGACTGCAAGCCCTCTAGTCTGCTTTGTCTCCTTATCTCTATTGTTGTTTATAGCCTCCTTCTTGGCCTTAGTGTAGTCTCCCTTTTATATTTACTTGAGTCTTCCCCTTCTCTCCCAACAGCTTATATTTGAGGTGGAGACTGGGTTTTATTCATTATTATTTCCTGTGACACCTAATGCAGTGCTATATATGGACTGTGTCTGACATTAAATAATATTAAATAACCCTCAAATAACAAAGAGTACAAGCTTTCTTTCAGGCACTGGGTGGGCACAGTGAAAGATTATAAACTATTACTGTCAAAAATGATCAGACTGGTGGGTGAGACTTAAGACTTATGACAAGATAACTATTTTATGAGAAATAATTCATGAGAAGTCAAATGAAAGATAATGAGCACCATAGGTATTTGCAAAAATGGGGAAAAAATTACTGCATATGTGGTAGGGTAGGGTGTGGAGTAGGCAGTTAATGTCAAAGAAAACTTCAAGGAGAAAATTCCAGCTAGACTCTGAAGGATGCTAGGGACAAAGATAGGGATTAATAGAGGTGCCAGAATTCCATGCAGAAAAGATTAAAGGAGCAAAAGATCAAGCTAAATGACTGAGTGTCTTCAAAGTTCTTATGGGCTTGGGGATAAACTTTTAAATGGCCATAAGTGCCAGTCAGAAATCACTGCAAAAGAATGTATTAGGAAAATCCATCTGGTGTTTGTGTATAAGAGTTTCCAAGGGAGCTGAGGCTTGTCACATTAATATGTTCTCCATAAGGTGCTGTCCTAATATACATACAGGGTAGTTCTCCATGTAAAGGATAACAATTATTGACATTTATACAGTACAAATGTTCACAAAGGATTCATTGCTTTACAAGAGGTTTAAACATAAAATTCTTTGGAGAACAGCAAGCACTTCTGGGGAGCAAAAGTATTTTTCTTCAACTTTTACAAAACTCTTTCAGAAACATAACTAGAATGTAACACAAGGCACAGCTGTCTGCTATGCTAGTATGCCAATGTATTTCTGGTTTATAAGGAATAGTATCCTGAACAAAAGCTTCTGCCCTATTTCACTTACATTTTAAGTCTTCCTCAGAGTCCTAACCTTGGAAGATCTCAAAAGTGAATATTCTAAGCTTCACAGAAATAGGCAAGACAACATGTAGAAACTTAATAACTCATAGACTTTTTTCTTGAAAAAATGTTGCAATGACTTCTTAACTTCCTTGAGATATATGAGATTCACAAGGCCCACTCAGCCATCTGTTTTGCTTGATTTCAGACCATTTCCATCTTTTCCAGGGACACAGAGGCAAATAATGTATGTGCATATTATGCATGTGTGTGCATGAGCAAGCTCACACACAGATACATAGTTTAGACTGTGTTCTCCATATCAAGTTTTGGAAGCTCTTCTTTCTTTTCTTGGGGTTTGATGTAACTGGTTATTTAGCAGTAATATTTCCTCTAAAGTTAGTGTTATTTTTAAAATACAGAAACTTTTTAAAAAGTTTTTTTTTCTCAACAGAAAAAAAGTAGCATGGGTGATTATAGCAAACTTTGCAAACCAGAGTTACTAAGTGTCCTTTTCATGGTAGCAGGATTAGTTTTTATTTTTATATAGTATTCAGAAGTTTTTGGTGGATGTTATTGAAAGATTTTTTGTTAAGAATTATGAGATTTATGTACAATATGTATTATGAGAGTTTTATGGTTTTAAATATGCTCCCTCAAAACATTTGTTGAACTCTTAACATCTAGTACTCAGAAATATGATCTTATTTGGAAATAATCTTTGTGCATGTAATCAAGTTAAGATGTGGTTATTAGGTTATAAGAAAAGGAAATGAGACACAGATAGAGCTACACAGAGAGGAGAAGGCCATGTGAAGGCACAGAGAAAGTACCATGTTAAATCAGAGGCAGAGATTGAAGTGGCAGTGTCTATAAGCCAAGGAATACTAAGGATTATCAGTAAATGTCAGAAGAACATCTTCTTCCCCATATGTTTCAGAGAGATGGCTTTGCCAACACCTCGATTTAGGACTCATAGCCCCCAGAACTGTGAGAGAACAAATTTCTGTTGTTTCAAGCCCTTCTAGTTTGTAGTACTTTTGTATGGCCACCCTAGGGAACCTAACACAGAAAATGATATTACAGTTCAGCTCTGAAAATAAATGAATCTAAGAATGTCAGAATGGACAGTATTTTCACTCATAACAATTGGAAAGAGCACAAGTAACCTATCCTTCCAAGGACCACACACATCACCAATTCTGTTTTGCAATTATCTGAAGTCTAAAGAGGAATTATCAAACAAAATAACAGTAATAGTTAACATTGACTGAGCACTTAATAAATGCCAGGCCTTATTCTAAACATTCATATGTTTCACCTGGTTTAGTCCTACAAATACCTACATGATATAGATGCTATCATTATTCCCTTTACAGATGAGGAAACTGAAGTAGAGAGAGGTTAGATTGCCCAAAGATACAGAGCTGAGAGAGCTGTGGCTTGACTACTCACAATTTAGTTCCCTCTTATCAAGTGTCCACTTCCTTCTTAGTTTTTCCAGAATTCCAAGGCATCATGCTTTTTTGGAGCAATGGAATTAGAAGGAAGAAAATTAGTGTTTAGAGAGCCCCTTTGTAAGTATGTGACATAGTCAAATATGTTATCCTATTTTGTTACTTAATTCTCATAACAACTTTTTTTTTAAAGATTTTATTTATTTATTTGACAGAGAGAAACATAGCTAGAGAGGGAACACAAGCAGAGGGACTGAGAGAGGGAGAAGCAGGCTTCCTGCCGAAGCAGGAAGCCCGATGTGGGGCTCGATCCCGGATCTCCAGGATCATGACCTGAGCCGAAGGCAGTCGCTTAACCAACTGAGCCACCCAGGCGCCCCATCATAACAACTCTTAAACAAAGTTATTATTTTTATACCTTACAGATAAAGAAACATGTCCTATAATTTGATAGTGGTTCCAGGATTTGCCAGAAGCTAATTAATGGCTTTTGTTCAGTGCCTACTCCGTGTAGGGACTTTATATATGTTCTCTTCGATCTTTATACAGTCATATAAAGCAGTTGTTTCTAGGAGTCATGAGAATAAAAAATGAACAGAAGATTTTGAGTAGGTTCCTTGTGTAAGTCAGGCTAACTCTGTTGCTTTGCTATCCTGTACATGCTCATGGAATCAGTAAGATCTAGATCAATCCATTACATGGAACTTGCTTTAACAGTGAGGTTGTGAAAACAGTGAGAAAAAAAGGCATTGGCTTAGGTTCATGCTGTCTGCATAGATGGGTGGGAAGCTGGCCCAAAACATGGAAAATACATCATTGGGAAGGAGACATGACATATGAGGTTA
This sequence comes from Spilogale gracilis, assembly GCA_004023965.1. NCBI lineage: Eukaryota > Metazoa > Chordata > Mammalia > Carnivora > Mephitidae > Spilogale > Spilogale gracilis. The sequence goes on from PITA01012555.1 coordinate 13,324, forward strand.
AGCTATAATGCTATGGAATGGTAGTTCTCATCAACACCTCTGGAACTGAATGTTTGATCCTGAGGTGGACACCACTAGCTTTTGTAAGTCTTTTCATACATCTTGGTCAGATTGTCCATCATTTGAGCCAGATGGAAGCTGCCTACATCCAACTTCCATGATGTCTGGCCAGTATTTGTGACTATAAAATTTCCGAAGATTCTGTGAGTCCAATTTCCTTCTGCCTATGTTTAAATTACCCCTGGAACCCTGGGTGTCTAGCTATTGAAAGAGGTTCCTGGTATCAATAACAGGTAAAACTCCCATTTTTCAGATAAGGGTCTGAGACTTAAAGAGATCTAGTATCTTGTCTGAGGTTAGATAGATTATAAATGGCAGAGCTTGGATTTGAAATTAGGTCTATTGATTATTATATATATCAGAGAATAGCAACACTCTTTTGCTTATATCATTATTTCTTTTCTCTTGCTTGTGTAGTTTTTCATTTCAGCAGTTTCTTCTGTTATTCAAACTTTATGTGAAGCTGTTCCAGAAAGCTTGTGTGATGGAGAATAGCATTAGATGTTAGCCAGTCTCTCTCAGCCTGATGTTTCCTAACCTCCATTCTCTGCCCATTTATTATTATCCTTCATGCATTCACTTCAAATGCATCCTCTATGTAAGTGTCATCTAATTGATTTTTATTATTTTCCCCCTATTATTTTCTTAATGCATCCAGAGCACTGATTTTATTCTACTCAGAAATATTCAATGACATTGCACACCATGCTCATTTTACTCACAAGTCTTGAACTGCAGACCTTCTGAAGGGAGAAAGAGAGAAAGAACAAGAGATGGTGAGCAGAAATTGGTTATTTCTGCAGCTTGAGTCAGTTCTCTCCTTTAGGATGTCACTGTGAAGCTTTTGAAGTAAAGTGTGACTCTATTCAATTTTCACATTGCTTGCTTACTTTAGACCCCCCATCCCCAAAGAAGGTACTAGTCCTAGTCAATTAGCTGTCTATATGTGTCGGTGCAACTTTATCCATATTTGACTACTGGCATACAATATACTACAATGCTTTCTAAGCACATTATTCCTCTATTTCTTATTACTTTACAAAGGAAGTAACTGCTAAGTGTATCTTAGTGGTTAAAGTTCCAAGCTCTAGAGTTAGTCAGCTTGGGTTTGAATCTTAGCAGTACTGCATCATTGAATAGAATAACACATATTCCAGTTTATTGAGGATATCCCCTTTTTATACCTACTGTCATAGCATCCTATCCAATTAGTGCCTCCTTTTATTCTCAAAAATGTTCTGATTTAGGTGACAAATGATATAATCACTTTACCTTGGAGTGGCTCAGTCTCTTTAAGCCTCAGATTTTTGCCTGTGAAATGTAGAAAGTGATAGTATCTATCAAAAAGTTTGTGTTTAAACACTAGGAACAAAATTTTATACATAGCAAACTTGCAATACGTATTAGTCATATTAATTGTTTTGTTTTCATATGGAGTGTGTGTCTAAGTCATACAGTGTAGAACTTTTTCACCATTATTCAGGACCATAGCTTCCTCATACAATTTGCCTTTCTCACACTATTTACTTTCAACTCTAAGAAAATTGTTGTGATATACAAATTTTATTAGAATTAGACATTTCATTGCCTCATGTCAAAAGTTGTCATTATATCTACATATATATAGAGAGAGACACATATCTATCACCTATGTTTATCATCTATCTATGTATCTATGTATCTATCTATCATCTATCATCTACCTATCAATCTACCTATCTACTGATATATAGACACACATACAAACATAAACTTGTAAGACTTTAATATAACTATGCCTCACCTTCTTAGATAGGGTGCCTTCATGCACAAGAGAAAATACGCAACTTCATACAGTGGTTTGCAATACTCAAGTAATCAGAAGAACAGGGATAAGAAAACAATCTTTTATACCTTTATGAGCTCAATGTTTAAATTTTTTAAAACCTTAAGGGACTGAATAATCAGAAGTCAAAATTACTTATACCTAATAATCTACCAACTACTTTTGGGGTTTAATAAGATTAGGGTTAGAAAGTACATTTTAGAGATACTCTGTAAATAATACAGGACAGAGAAAATGACAGTGAGTAATTAGCCCACAAATTCATTAACATAAAATTTCATACAACATATGTAGATTTCTGAACTACTTATTAGACTTCAGTAAGTGGTTGAGAATCTGAGCTGTAAGAAATGAAGCTCACTGAAATAAATAACTACCAAGATCAGAATAAATGGTCTTTGCTTTATAAACCTTGCTCTGTGTGCCTTCAGAGTTGAGGTAGAAGCTATCTAGAATGCAGTCTCATTCCTAAGTCTCTGAGAAGCATGTCATTACTCTTTCCACTTTGAGAGAGGAGCCTGTCAATCAAGCAAGCTTATTTTGCAGGTCCTGGAGGGGAGGAATAACACATTAAGTTTTACTCTCTCTTATTCTTGGTAATACTTTATCTCAAGTGCCCATTAACCAGCACACTCTATAACTCGGGCTGAATTATGATGAAAGCACTCTCGTGGGAGTCCAAGGCATCTGCATCAACCAGCAGCTGCCATTAGTTTACAAGAGTGAACCTCTGATCACACCCCAACATAGGTGAAGGCGCCCCTGTCCAGGAGCTACACAGAGTCTATCCTAATGAAAGATCAGAGGAAATTCCTTTGTTCTCTGGTGCTCTCAAACCACCTGTACTACCTTAAGAAGTCAGCTGACTTCATTTCTTCTTTTTATAATGACATATGTGACACTTCATCTTAGGATTCAGATCTTAATTTTTTAGTTCCTTTTTTCATGTCATGATAAAAAATTCTGGGGAATATATAGTGTCAGCTTCCTTTCAGATTCATCATTTCAATATTTTCATCTGCTACAACTGTTTAATTAGGAAAGGCTCCTTTTGGTAGGCTCCTTTTGTATAACTTTAATGAAACTGAAGAGCATGAAATGTGGTTTCCCTGCTTTTAAATGAAGCTACTTTTATAGAAATAAGATGAGAAATGGAGAAATTGTTGAAGTCACAGTGCATGAAATTAAGGGAGCCCAAACTGTATTGGCAATGTGCTTTTTTTTCTTCTTCTCCTTCTTCTTCTTCTCTTAAGTTGATGTTTTGAGGACCAAGGTTATGGTTGCTAACAAACTGGGCTGATGCTGTTTTCTTTTTAATTTTTTTTTCAAGTTCATAGACTTCTGACAGACATGCCTTTAAGGATTCAATTTGTTGTTATTTAGGAAAATTGTATGAAGCAAACTATGTATGATAGAGGGTTGTTTTCAAATAACATAAAAGCAAATTAATGATGGCATCTAGTTATGAAATAAAACCTGAAGTTGTTCTGGATTTCATGTAAAGCAGGATTCAATGTATAGAATTGAAACAGAATAATTACAGAAAATTTCAAACAACTTAGGCTGTAATAATAGGACATGTCCTTAGAATGCCCCACTGAACTTATAAGGGATTAGTTACATGGGTATTCTAGTCATCATCAAATTTTCTATCACACTATTCTGTCTCTACAAATACAAAGGGAAGAGATGAAGCAATGCTTTTCTCATACATTAATCAATGTAACAACCACTTTGAAAATTCAAGTACCAAATTCAGGGGGTCTGCATTGCCTCACTATACAATCTAGACTAATTTGGTAATAGGCATTTTGGGGGAGGCAGTTTTTAGGAGTGGTTTTAAGTGCTAATTTCATATTATGAAGATATTGAGTAAGATTTTCATGCTGACCTAGAAACTTAGAACAAAGAGCCATTAAGTACCCTCAAATTCAAAGAGAGAACCTCCAAGAGCCAGCAACAATTGGGGTCAGAGAACTGCATCAGAGATTATTAGCTCGTGAGCTCTGACCTTTACTCCAGCACCTTCTTGTTCTCATCCCAAACTATGTAAAGGATAATTGAAAAGGTAAAGACAACAAGAGAACCTCATGGGCTCAAGTTTAAGTGCTGAAAAATTTCCCTCTTCTCCTCATGGGATAGCTGAGTATTTGTCAGCTTTTACTCCATCATCTTGTACTGTGGAGGAGTCAGGAGTTGAAGGGGTGGGGGATATGACCAGATATGGCTTCCTTTTCCAGAGAACTGAGAAATGAAGAGAATCTCCAGGGCCTTCTAGTAAACTGAAAAACAACCCCTCAATCAGGACTTGGACTTCTGACATTCAGTGGGCATAGATGGCCATTCAGGATTAGCTGGGGAGGAGGAGGAGGTGGAAGAGGCTGCTGTTATAAATGGTTTGTCAGGAGAACTTGGCATCTCCTTTTCATCTTTCTCCCAATCTACTCCAACTCCAAACAAATCAAAATTACAGTGAGATATTACTTTATGTCTGTCAGAATACCTACAATCAAAGACAAGGAATAACAAGTGTATACTCATGCACTGTTGGTGGGAATATAAATTGGTACAACCACTGTGGGAAATAGTATGGAGTTTCCTTAAAAAATTAAAAATAGAACTACTATATGATCCAATAATTCCACTCCTGGGTGTTTATACAAAGAAAACAAAACACTAATTTGAAATGATATATGCACCCTTATGTTTACTGCAGCATTATTTGCAATAGCCAAGGCATGAAAGCAACCCAGTGTCCATCAATAGATGAGTAGATAAAGGTGTAGTATGTGCATGTGTGTGCATGTGCATGTGCACACACACACAGGAATATTATGCAGCTGTTAAAAAGAAGAGATCTTGCCATCTGTGACGATATAGATGGACCTAAGTATACTATGCTAAGTGAAATAAGTCAGACTAAGGAAGACAAATACCACATAATTTTACTCATATGTGGAATCTAAAAAAGCAAAACAAATGAATAAACAAAGAAAAAGATGGAGAATAAATGGATTGTTGCCAGAGGGAGGAGGGTTGGGGGAAGGGTAAAATGAGTGAAGGGGAATGGAAAATGCAGTCTTCCAGTTAGGGAATGAATAAGTCACAGGAATAAAAGGTAAACACAGTAGAAAATATAGTCAATTATGCTGGATCAGCATTGTATGGTGACAGGTGGTATCTACTCTTGGAGTGAACATAGCATAACATAAACTGGTGGAGTCACTACGTTGTTCGCCTGAAATTAATGTAACTCAAATGCCAATGGTACTCAAAAAATTAAAAAATAGTGCAAAGTAACTAAGAATTTTATAGTTAGTTGCCTGATTAGAATGAGTAACTTTCTATTTTAGCTCTGGGTAATTGACTATCCTTCTTATCCCTCTGTCTCAGGTTGGGTTTTCTGAGAAGCAGACTCTCTGGTAGAGATTTGTGTGTGAGAGGTTTAGATCAACACTTACAAGGGAGTGAAAGGAGCTGGAATGAATATAAGGAGAGGTCAAACAGTGATGCAGTCATTGCAAAGACTGCAGTGGGTCCCTAGAATTGTCCTGAATTGGGGCCATGGGGATGAGCTCTAATAACTACAGCATAGACCTGTCTTGGGTGAAGGATGCCCTCAGGAAGGAGACATGACTTGACTCAACTGTGAGCAGGCTCTCGAATGTCTTTGATTCAGTCCTGGGGGTGGTTGTGGTGGGGATCTTGGTAGTGAACCACTGCATCCAACACACTGACCTTTTTCCATGTAAAGGAATATTTTTAAAACTTTAAATTTTTCCAGCTATATTGGGCTCACCATAATAAATAGTTGTGTTTCAACTCAGTGAAATTAAATCACCCAGAGTGAGAAAGTCATTTATATTCCATGATATCCCAACAGCCTATTCTTATTTGGCTGTCTCAGGCTCTGAACCAACCACAACATCTGCTGGCAATTTATTCTCTATTATCTTCTGCCTACTACTTAACCTACTGGATCAAACAATTCTATGTTCACTGTTCCCTATCCACCTGTAAGTTGGAGAGCTCACTTGTAAAAATTTAAATGTAGCTTTAGAAAAAATTTTAAGCCCTGTTTGGAATTTCTTTATAAGGATTTCAAATATATAATAATCACTTCCTTAATCCATTGCTGTCTTTGGCCATTTTATAATTTATTTCCTTATGATTTCAGCCTGATTGACTTTCTGAAGACTTAGGAAGGACAAACAGTAAAAAAGGACTGATGAAACAAAATGGAAAGGTGCTGAATGATAGTGCATGCTGTTGTTGTTTTGCTTTTCTGGAACCCATAGAGATTACTGACCTCAGAGCCTTATTTACTTTTCTTACCCTTTCATCAGAGATTCCTGTCTTCTGCCTGGGACTCTTTCTTCTCTTGTCCACTGTGGAATTGAATGTATTACACAGCTTCTCTCATCTTCTCTCTAATCTAGGGAAAGATTGTGTGCTTGCAACATAGGAGTTGCATAATAAATACATGTTGTTTTGTTGGATGAGATCATATTACCCTAACAATGAAAGCAAGAAGTCGGGGTCCATAAAATTAAACACAAGAGGACAATAAGGTATTTTCGCAATAGTGTTTTCATGATAGTTCTCGATAGTCTTCACTGAGGTGTAAAATAAATCTGTTTGATTTTTTCATCGATTTAATGTCTTTTTGTTTTTTTTAAGATTTTATTTACTTGAGAGAAAGAGCTAGAGCATGGGGGGGGGGCAAAGGGAGAGGGACAAGCAGATTCCTGCAGAGCAAGGAGCCCAATGCAGGGCTTGATCCCAGGACCCCAAGAACACGACCTTGGCCAAAGTCAGATGTTCAACCAACTGAGTCACCCATGTATCTCCATCCATTTAATTCCTTAGTTTTCTATGAATTGGTGGTTTCCTTTATTTCTGGAGAGGACTCCCTGGAGTTGTCTTATCTTAGGTAAGAAAGCCCCATAGTCCCTAAGGAGGGACAGGAATGTGAATGATATATTATATAAATCATATTATATATTATACAAAGGCTAAGCTGTTGCAGCAAAGGGAATCAGAAATAAAATGGCTTGAGTAATATAGAATTTAATTTAATTTAATTTTAAGATTTTGTTTATTTGACAGAGAGATCGAGAGAGAGGACAAGTAGAGCAGAAGGTAGAGGGAGAGGGAGAAGCAGTCTCTCCACTGAGTTGGGAGCCCGATGTGGGGCTTGATCTTAGGACCCTGGGATCATGATCCGAGCTGAGGGTAGCCACTTAACCAAATGAGACACCCAGGCACCCCTAGAATTTAGTTTTAGGTAATACTTCAGCCAGTCTAGGTCCAAGGTGAAAAGGGATAGCTATACTTCATGAAGGACAAAGTCCTTGAGGAACCCATATTTTTTTCTGTCTTGTTCTGCCATATTCACTATCCTCTAGATTGCTGTTCTCATTGGTAAGGGCCCAGCTAGGATCTGGAATTCTAACATGGCTGTGTTCCAGTTTATGGGAAGGGGGAAAGTCCAGAGCAAGAGATTTCCTTTTAATAAAGAAACAATGAAATTTCAAAATGTAAACATTTTTTTCTGCTTATATTCCATGGAGGTACGAAATTGTCATTTCTAGCTGGATGGCCATGAAAGTATGTGAGGGCAGATTTTGAGAGATAGCTAGAAATCTGCCAATGTGACCCCCTGAATATTCTTATACACATTTTTTACCATCTTCTTGTGTCCCATCCATTACTACATCAGATCAAACTTTAGGAACTCTGGCTGAAGATAGATAGTTTCTTTAATAGGTTAGATGAAATTTTTCATTATCTAGTGACTATAAACCAATTGACAAATTATTAGCCTAAGATATGATAACTATAGTTCAAAATCCCATTCATAAAACATAAGAATTGAAAACATAGCAGTCCTTAGTTATTATAAACACTTTCTGCCTGAGCAGAAGCTAGAGTATGGTCTGTAGTTAGCCCATCTGCCCACCCTGTTTTTGCTTTCTGGGGAGTTTCCTTGTCCATTTTCCCCTGTGGACCCCAGCTTTATCCTCTGTAAGAGCTTCACTTGTCAGTATTTCTCTATCTGAAGTGGGTATTGCAAAGTAAAATTTTTGTAATCTGTTCTGATTGAAACAAGCCAGAGGCCTCTCATACTTGTGGTTTCTTTGGTAATACAATTTCCAAAAGAACCCCTTAGGCCTTCAAACTATTTTCCTCCAGCCATTAATATTGACAAATAAACGCGAATGATTTTTTTTCTAGACGTCATTCTTATGCCTGCTGATTTTCTTTTATTTGCTGGCTTCTCTGCTCTGCACATTACCCAGTTTCTTCAGTTAGGCTTGGTTTGGAAGACAATACTCTTTAACTGGTTGCATCTTTTGCCAAGATATCTTTATGGGGGGTGTTCGGGAGAGGCTCCAGGTAACAGACATGTTCTACTGTTCTCAGATATAGAATCAATCCAGTCTGTGTCTCCAGTCCTCTTAGTCTCCAGTTTTTGGATTCTTAAATGTAGATACAGATTTCAGACTGCTGGCAGAGAGTGTCTCGGTTGGCAGATGTGTAGCTCTTTCCATGTCTGCTTTCAAACTGCAAATTCTTGCCTGAGTTTATCTCTTCTTAGGTATCTTATTAAAAGTGGTGAGGCACCAGTAATCCCTAAATTTCTGGTTATTTCCCACCACTTCCTCTGGAACATAGAGGCCCTTGGGCATGTAGCCTGCTTTCCAAGTTAATACAGGTGAAAGTTTTGCTAAAAGCTTTATCAGACTTAACATGGGGTCTAGAAGACCAGCAGGCAATATCTAGTTCTTCACAGCCTATTAGCTAATCTCGAAATCAGTTTAGGAATATTTTTTTAGGTTTTGTTACTAATTATTCTGTTTCCAGGTGATAATTTCTGTATCAAGTTAAGCCAAAGTAAAGGTTATGTTGCTATAACAAAGAAATTCCGAAATATGACTTGAATAGGAAGCATTAGTCTGGCTGGTCCAGTCTCTTAGAGTTGTTCTGTTACTCAACATCACTGACAGACGGATCTGGATTTCTTCTATTTTTCTTGTTCTACCCACCCATACAAATGCCAATTTTTGTGGAGAATGTATTAGGGGTACAAATTAGTAGTTTGCCAAAATTGTTAGCAAGTAGGTCCCAAATGTTCCAAGATTAATCAGTATCTTAGAAATCACTACATTCCATCTCATCCTGTTTCACTAAGAGTAAGAATCTAAAACTATTCTCCACAAATACCTTTTGACTGAAATCATGAAATCAAAACCATTCATTGCTCCTCACTTGGAGGTAGTCCAGCCTTCCTAGGGGGCATTTGGGGTGATATTTGGTAGTTGAAATGTCTGAGGATGACCGTTAGCATTGAAATACCCAAAAGGCCTGAATTATGGGCGAGGGTTATGACCTCAAAATTCAGCATTGGCCCACCCCAAATAGGTGAAAATGAAATTTCCTAATCCACAGCCCTCATTTTCAGGTCATTAGTGTCAGAACTGAGATAAGAATATAGATTTCTGGCTCTCTTTTAGGCTCATTTTTAAAAATCCAATTCCTGAAGAATAGTCTTGAGGGAAATTACACATTTTTTTTTATGTGCTCTTGGCTCCCACCTGTTCTATAACAGCAGCAACTTACCTGCATAATTCTGTCTTTTCTTACCACATTTAAAGAGTGAAAAAATATCTGTTAAAAATAGAATGACAGTTGTAGGGGAAGGAAATAAAAATCTAAATACAGTATCTCTATATGCATATATAAATAGGGATATAAACAGACAAATATAGACTGTGACTATAAAGCAGTAAGACTTTATTTTGGTATGAAATTTGTGGAATCAATCTCACTGCTTTATATTCAGGCTTGTATTTCTGAAGGTGCTGTGCTTTCCCTACTTAAATAAAGAAGGTTCTGGAGTGAAGTGCGGAGGCATCAGTATGGGAGCAAATGAATCCATGGCCCCAAGCAGAAAGCTGTGGAAGAGGTGTTAGGACAGAGGCTTGGTGTCTAGGAGGCTGGGACCAAGAAACCAAGGGAAGGAGAAGAAGCAAGGGAGAAAGCTTGAGTCAGGAAAATGACAGGGACCTGTGCAGAAGGGAGCTAGCTGCAGACTTGTTATGTAGGCAGGGGTCAGGGAAATGAGCCAGGAGTTACCAGGAAAGGGAGAACTCAATGCTGAATGACACAATAAAGCCTGGGTGTACTTTTTGTGTTTCCTTGCTGCAAACCACATTTATCAGCAACAACAAAATAAAGTAGAAACACAACATAGAAATATCAACAACAATAATAAATACCCTAAGAGGATTCCCTGAGAAAGCCACCATGTTGCCTGGAAGGGAAAATGAAATAAGGAGCAGTAAATATGGTAACTTGACTGAAGGCACAGAAGTTGAATATAAGAGCAAATTGCAACATTTGTATCTTAGCATTTTGAGGGTACCTTTAGGAGCACATTGTGACTGCAGGTTTCACAGTGGCCCTGGAGGAGGGACAATATACCATTTGGCTTAGGATTTTTGGGTCTTTCCTTTTTGCCTGTTGTTTAAAACAGTGAAAAAAAATCTGCTAAGCATATAGATAACAGGTTATGGAGAAGAAAATGTAATACTAAATATATTAAGCATAAATGCATAAATAGGACTAAAACAATAGGAAGAGGGAAGAAGACATAATAAGAAGTCTGTGCTCCTGAGAGGCAGTCTGCATTGGGAGTGGATATAAAGATGCATCCATCCTTTTCTGCAGGTCCCTGAGCTGTTTATTTTTATTTGGATATTGCTGAGAAGGTTGAGAATGTGTGAACTTGCTCACTCTTTTTAGAGTCTGAGACTGTCAGGTTCTGGAACTCCTCTGAGTTCCCCACAGTGTTCTAACTTTAAATAGTTTAATATATGTTTTTTTAAAAAGTGTGAGTAACATTATTTGCCTCCTTAAAAACCCGTCCTATTTTTACTGCTGTATAGTTGTTAGAAACGGGCATTTTCAAATCTGGTACCAGGGAAGGTCACCTGAACAGACTTTATCCACTCCTTTTCTCAGAACTTGAGCACAATCAGACTTCTGACTTTTCTCTGCCAATGGTCCTCTTTCATTCCCATGCACATAGCATTTTGCTTGAAAAAAAAAATAGCTTCAGTTTAACAACTTACTTAGTGGGTGTGTTTGAAAGATGAGCTGGCTAGCCCTTCACCAGCCCACGTACCAAACTTCTCAGCTTGCTGTTCTCTAATCCAGAATTCAAGAGTTTAGAGTGGTAGGAAGTGGGAGATCTGTAATACAAGATCAGTCCTCTTCCTTCCCCTAGTTGCTAAAATCTCTTGCTGCCATGAACTGCAGAGCCATGGTTGACTCGAGACAGTGAAGGAGGTGGTCATGCCATGTCACTGAAATCATGTTCATCTCATTCTTGAGGCTTCTATGACACAACTGTTTGGGTCACCTAGATGTGTCTTCGCCTTGCTGACTGGATTCCAGCCTTCACTGCGGCAAGGGATCTCTCCAGCTGCTGAGAGAGAATCAAAGGAGAAGATCTCGGAGAGTTAAAGCTTGAAGGGAACTTAAGGACCATCTGCTTCACCTCCTCTCTTCCAGAATGGGAAGACAAATCTGGGGAAATGCTAGCTGGGGAAGCTAAGAGAGTCAGAGTTAATCCTGGAACTTGGGTCTCCCTCAGGGCTGTTTCCACCAGGCCATGAATATTTCCTTGCCATTGGCAGAAGACTGCACAATGGTATCCAAGTATTTGCTCTATAAATAGATAGTTCTTGGGGTGCTCTATTCTTTATGTTCTGGGCAATAACATTGTTGCTAGCAGTAATTTTCTGCACAGCACAGTTAGCAGATAGAAGAATGAAAAATCCCTATCTGCTCCTTTTCTTTTTCTTTGTTTTGTGAATTTCTCCATGGAAGACCTGGATCGAATCTACAAAAAAGGAGGGATGATTGAATCCTTCTTCTTTACCCTGCATAATTTTTGTATTTGGAAAAAAAAAAAAAAAGCCTGTTCCAATTTCCCGAGAAGACAGTGGATTCCTGTGCCCCTGTCGGAAATCTCTTTTCTTCATATCCGTATCCTCTTGGAGTTAATCTTGAAGTGCAAAATATTGTTGGACTGCCTTGGCTAATAGGTGGAGTAGCCACATGCCACTGTAAGTGGAGTCACAGATATTGTTCCTCACTGATGGCTGTGTCCCTTTCTCTTTGGGACAATGTCTAGGCTACAACACTTTTAGGTGTTTCCCAATGAGTGCTTGGGCTTGTGACTGCCATCTGGTGTCAAAAGCAACATCTGCATCGATATCTGCTGGATAATAAGTACCTGAAAAGCATTTGTTAGGGGTTTGTGGGAACCCTAGAGGTCTGGATGTGCAGTCATAATGTGATATGCTCTTCATTTGTCCATGTGTTTGTACTTTTTTCATTCAGCAGATACTTAGTGAGCTCCTACTGTGAAGTGGGTGCTGGGGTTATGACTGAATGAGACACAACCCCTGTCTCCATGCTCACAGAGTCTATTTTGGGGAGATGGATATCACACATAACCTGGTGTGATAATCACCCTAAAAAATGCATACTTGGAGAATTATAGAGGAAGAGCAAAGAGATTGCATTTCACTGACTCTCTGGGGGCAGAGAAATCTTGTGGGCTTGAGTGAATGTTTAAGGATAGATAGGCATAGGCCAGGTAATTAGGGAAGGAAAGAAACCCCAGGCAGAAGAGAGAGCATGGTAGTGGCACAGAGCAGTGAGAACACATGTCCTCTTGGGAAACTGCAATATTTTGCTATGGCAAAGGGGGACTACCTAAAAGATAAGATTAGAAAAGCAGCGGAGGCCCAGATCTCAGCCAGCCTTCTCAGCCAAACCTGGACTTTGTCGTTTCCTGCGAATGTAATGAAAACTATTAAAACCTACTGTAATCACATTTATGGATTGGAAAACTGACCTAGGCAATATGGTGGGTTTGTTGTGAGACTGAATGCAGAGAGGTGAGTTAAGAATCGTCTGCAGTAGTTTACACAGAGATGTTGGTGGCTTGAAACAAGGCTATACAGAAGGGTACCAGAGCTGTTGTCATCTTAGAATTGGTAGAACTTGGTAACTGTCAAATGTGGAGAAAGCAGCTGACTGGAATGTCATTCAGCAACTGAATTGGAGCTACCTACTGTCATAGGAAGCATGGGGCAGGTTGTCTGATGGAGGCAAGGTTGGGGTTGGGGAACCCAGAGTGAAATGCCTAGGAGGCAGAGGAGCAGATAGGTGTGTAACTCAGCAGACACATTAGCCCAGAGGTATGCACTTGTTGGTCATTGGCAAATGTTTGGTAGCTGAAAATCTGCGCATGGCAGGGGAACCCGGAATAGAAACTGAATAAAATACTGGGTATGAATCAGGCTTCCTGGATTCAAATCCTGGGTCTACCACTTATGGACTGTGTTGACTCTGGGCAAGTCATCTCCTCTCTCTAAACCTGGGTTTCCTTTTCTGTAAAATAGGAATAATCACAGTAAGCACCTCATGTGTCATGTGAAGTCCTTTATCAAGTCAATACTGGCTACATTTATGGATTTTGTTAAATTAAGAGTCTAAGGTGGGAACTGAAAAGAGGATTGCAGATGAGGGATACTTGACATTTTAGAGAGAAATAGAACAAGAGGAAGAGCTACAGAGCTGGGGGGTGGTAAGCCATGAACAACTGAGGATAGGAACACATTTTGGCAGTGGTCAGTAGTGTCAAATATTACTGTGAGTTCAAAAGACATAGGTTTGGCAAGTAGTGTGGTACTTTTCAAAGAAAAACATATTAGAGAGTAGAAACAGAAGGCAGACCCTACTGGATTTAAAAGTAAATGGAAGAGGAGATGAGAGAGACTGGAGAATGGAATATAGTTTGAGTAAGTTTGGCTATAAAAATAAAGCGAATTTCAGCATCTAGAGGAGGTTTTGAAGAAGAGATAGGGCTTTTGTAAAGTTGGAGGAAAATGGGCATGTTCCGAACTGAAGGGAAAGAAATATATGCAGGATGTTGAGACCCAGGTTAAAACTCAACGCTGATCTCTCCTCCTACACCAGATAAAGTTGAAGTATGGCCTCAAGTCTAAAATGAAGGCAGAAAAGAGGAAGAGAAGCAACTTTAGCTGATTTCCAGGCCTTGTGCAAGGTACTTTTCATTCAGTCACTTACTTAACGGAGATTGGGCAAGAGAGTTGCTCATTGATATTATCTATTTTCAACCCAAAGGAATTAAGACTTATGGAGAGTAGATAATTCATACAAGTCACAAATAAAAGCTGGGATTTGACCATGCTCTGTTGCTTTCAAAGCTTGTATTGTATCTCCTGTGCTATTTAGTTCATTTACATGATAGAGTTTTGGAGAATGCATATTTATTATGATGGATGGTTGTAGCAGATAGTATCAGCACTTGCCCATATCCCCTTGGATCCCTTTGCTATTTTCTCCACACACTGGTTCTCATTGCTTTCTTTCTCTTGAGCCAGCACCTGTACCTCTTTGTTGGAATTCTGTCTGAATGCCATATTTTCCTATGCAGAGATCAGGAAATTCCTGGAAAACTAAGTTCTCCACTGCCACTCCATTCTCTTTGCCTTAAGGAATGCTTGCTGGGTGTCATTATGTAATACCCAACATTCTGGTACCTGATATCAAAACTCTGAGGTGTGATCTTACCTTGCCACCAGATTTCCTCCAGGGAATTCCACAAGTTACCCTCCATGGTACTGTGTGAGATATGTCTTCACTTCTGAGTTTCTTATTGTTGTAAGAAATCACAATTTTAGTGACTTAAAATAACAAAAATTTATAACTGTATAGTTCCCCAGGAATGCAGTCTGCAGAAGTTCTAGGCTAACAGGCGTTGATAGGATTGTGTTCCTTTTTGTAGGAGTTATGGGAGAATTCTTTTCCTTGCAGAAATTCAGTTCCATTGTTGTTGAGGTCCCATTTCCTTGTGGGAAATCTGCCTTTAGCTCCTAAAGGCCTCTCTCTGGTCCTTGTACATAGCTCCCAATGACTAAGAGACAGCACAGGGCATCGGCCATCTCCCTGACCTGCTTTTCTGCCACTCTCTTTTACATTTAAGGGTTCTCCCAATTAGATTGGGTCCATTCATATAATCCAAGATAATCTCCCTGTTTTATGATCAGCTGATTAGTGACCTTAATTCCATCTATGACCTTACTTCCCTTTTGCCAAGGAAAGCAATACATTCAGAAATTCTGGGTATTAGGAAGCAGACATCTTTTTTGAGGGGGGCGTCATTCTGCCTACCACTAACCTCCTCTCCTTTTGGACCCATTTTCCACTCCACCTACCTTTTTTTGTGTGTGTGTGTGGAAACACTTCCTTATAAATCATTTTTCCAAGAAACTTTGTTTTGGGATCTGCTTTTGGGGATTTCAACCTGAAGCCATGATGCATTTCAGAATTTAAGAATTGTCTTGTTTCGTTGCCACAGACCAGAAGCATGGTCATTCATATGGGTTCCCTCTGCAAGGCACAGAACGCCATTGACCCTCCCTCAAAGTGAGGGAGTTAGGCAGAGTTGTGGTCATCGACGCTATGCAGCTTTGCTTTCTTTGTTCTCCATTTCCACTTAACTAGTTCTGAAAAACACTTTTCTCCTTATACCTACAATTATATCAAACCTTTCTCTGCTCCTACTTTTACCTTACTTACGCCAAGCCTCAAGTTTCATCCTACCCTTTCAAAACATGATAATAGTAGTAGCTGCATTGTAACTAGCTTAGTTTAAACAGTAGAAATCTCATAACCACACAACTTCATGTTCACCTCCCTGCATTTAAGGTGAAGGCAGGAAGTCCTGATAGGACAATGATTGATAGAAACCATTTGTGCAAAACATGTGATGTATGTCAGTAAAGTTAAGATTTGTCTCTAATTGATTGTTCTTAGATTAGACTTTAACCAGAACATCCTGTGTAATAGTTGGGGTCCTCATGGGCACTATTGTCACACAAAATTGATGAATCATAACTTAAAGGAAACTGTGATTTAAATCAAAACTCTTTGATCTTATGTGTAACACTGTGTTATAAATAAAGAGCCCTGAGAGCAGTGTTTTCAGGAGATCCCCACACCACTCTTCGAGTCCAGTCTCCTCATTCAGAATCATGGATGCCGTCCCCGCCTTCTGGACCCTGACTATTGCTGGGTCTGGCTCCTGGCAAGTGGCCCCCGGCGCCTGGGTGGCTCAGCTGGTTAAGCGACTGCTTTCAGCTCAAGTCACAATATCAGAGTTCTGGGATTGAGCCCCTCATTGGGTTCCCCGCTCAGCAGGAAGCCTACTTCTCCCTCTCTCACTCCCTTTGCCAGTTATTGGTTGCTGGGGCTGGCTCCCAGCAGTTCGTGAATTGGGAATGGCCAGTGGGGAGTGTAGGCCAGCCCACCAAGCATAGGCAGACAGCAACCTTTCCCGTGGCGATGTTTGTACTTGCTGGGCTCATTGGCTTTCTGGCCGTTAGACAGGAAGAACAGGGAAAACCTTGCTAATGAGAGTCTCCCTCCTTGGTCAGCTGAAATCCTCTGCACCTCATCAGCGTGGCACCCTCAGCAGCCTTGCCTACCAGCCGAGTCTCTGTGCACGACATTTATAAATACAAGCGCGCCTTTCTGCCACAACTGTCAAAGGCAGCAGCTCGTTAGTTAGCAACACATACCAGCCAAGGCTGGCCCAGCCCTGATGCTACGTGGTGAGGCATAGAAAATGAACATGCCACCCAGTTCAGGGTCAATATGCAAAACAGGAAAGGGAAAAATGGAAGCTTGACAGCCTGTCACGATGATTATTAGCTGTCTCCCAGAGTCCTCTGGGCCCCAAGTTCCATGTAGGCATTTAGCCAGTCAGCGTTCTGTAACAACTCTTTTTCTCACACTCCTCTGGCTGTGTGCATCACTTGGGTCTGTTTAATCATGTGCCAAATGCCTTGTCCTCTAGATACACAGATGCTGCCATTATACCCAGAGCGTCACGGTCCCTGGGAGGGAGGTACATATGCTGAAACCCAGGACATCTTCTGATGTGGTAGCCAGGTTGATGGCAGGCTCTGCCAGGTAATAAAAGGGGGAAGGTGCTCAAACAGAGCACACCCTGCTGAAGCAAGTTTACACCTGGTCCTCGAAAATTGCACTTCACAAACCATTGGTTGGGAGGCCGTGACTGAAGGAGGCCTGTGTTAATGGTTGTGAAGTGTGCCTCAGGCTTGCTTTGCCTTTGCCTTTACTCCCTTTCTTTCACTGACTTAAAGCTCCAATTTATGCTTCTGCTTCCCTTTACAGCCTAATCCTCACTCCCTGAAATTTACACCTACATTCCAGACTCCACATGATAGCATGTTCATAATGCCACTTGTGAAAAGGCTTTTATGATCTTGAATTTTATACTTCTCAACGTTTTTTACCACGACTTTCAGAATATACATTCTTAATGTCTCAACAAAGGGGAACAGATTAAAAAGAAAAATACCATAAAATAAGTCAGTGAAGACCTAATGAAAGATGCAATCAATCAAGTGAGTGACAGTAGCAGTTTCTTTTAACATCAAATCTAAAGGTTTCTTTTTCTAGTACAAAAGTGCTCCATTAACAGTGTGAGTCTTTTATTTAAGTAATTCACACGAGTGGTTGCCAGATGTAGTTTGTTTTCAGGAGGGCACACTTATAGAAGCGGCACACTGAGCCGAGACAGTGTTATCTCCATCTGACGCACTCTCTGATGACCTTTCAGAGTGAAAATAGCAGTGAAATACAAAACCCAAAACCCTCAAAACCAGATCCAAGTAGCACTTCACATTTAAAATGATGGCCTATAGAGAATCATGGAGTGATTCTTTGCCTCCCTGTCTATCCCTAATGCACAGCCATGGTGGGCTTGTCAGGGCCTCCACCGGCACTGCCTCAGCCACTGGCCTGCCCATCAGCCAAGCTTGTTCAGGCTTTGCATCTGTGTCAACTCCCTCTCTTCAATCAGAACTCATCTGCTTGAGCCCGTTTCCCCTAAATGCTCCTTTTCTGTGAGGTACTCCAATCAACGCGTGTTCACTAATATATTCAGTTTGTACAGTGACTGATGAGTGTCTACTCTGAGTGTCCATTAGTCAAGAAACCTTCTGAAGATGATGCCTTTGACCCAGAGAAGTGACTCAATGGTGTCAAGTGGGAAATGAAACAAATGGGCTTCGTTTCAGAGAGACTTGGGTTGGAATCCAGGCTTGCCATGCATTACCTAGTGCCTTTGGTTACATGAACTGTGTCTTGAAGACATGTCCTATTTTGATGGCAATGTGAATGATAGTGACCAAATTGTATTTCCTCTTTCAAAAATACATGTTGAGTGTCGATTTTTAGTGATTAAGAAGAGGTAGATTGAAATACTTAATGTGATGTCTAAGAGTAATTCCCCTAAAATGTTATCAAAACAATGATGAAGATTTCTGGGAAGATGGTTTTGAGTTGCATAATTTTTGTTCTCTTTCATCACAAGTTAGCTGCTTACTCCACTGACTAAGTGGGGAAAGTAGGGCTGGCTTTGGGTGACACAGATCTAAAGTGCTTCAGAAGATGTCTGGGAACATTGATTGTAGTGAAACAAAGCAGACAATCTTACTTCAAGAAAAGTCCATCTATGGTTGACAAGATAGGCAAATGCCTTAAAGTAAAGATGACTTCTTATCAGTGGATGAATGAATGGCTTCCTAGGTTAATAACTTTGGGGATGTGAAGATTTAGGGATAACAATTCTGTTTTAGGTA
The DNA here is from genome assembly GCA_004023965.1 of Spilogale gracilis. NCBI lineage: Eukaryota > Metazoa > Chordata > Mammalia > Carnivora > Mephitidae > Spilogale > Spilogale gracilis. Next base: position 31,987 of record PITA01012555.1, read on the forward strand.
TAAGGAAATTAGATTCTTTTTTACATTTATTTTTTAATTTAAAGTATGGTTTGAATCTTGGGTATGTCATTCAATAATTATATATCCTAAGAAAAAATATTTAAACATTTTATCCCTCATTTTCTTTATTTGTAAAGTATTTGGGATGTAGCTATTATCTCTAAGATTGTTTCAGGGTCTAGAATTCTTTGCAGACTGTTCTCATAACTTCTTTAACATAGAGGACATTAAGAGAAAGAAAGGAAGAGTCAATTGGGGTAAATTGGAGAGGGAGAGAAACATGAGAGACAATGGGCTCTGAGAAACAGACTGAGGGTTTTGGAAGGGAGGGGGTGGAGGGATGGGTAAGCCTGGTGGTTGGTATTAAGTAGGGCACGTATTGCATGGAGCACTGGGTGTGGTGCGTAAACAATGAATCTTGGAACACTGAAAAATTAAATTAAATTAAAAAAACACATTTCAATGTAGGTGCTGCCATTATACATACTGCATTTGGACTGAAGCTTAAGCAAACACTGGTAAGCCCTTCAACTTCTTTCTACATTTCATTTAGCTGACTTTTCTCCCTTTTTTCTTTCTTTACCTTCTCTCATTCTTTCTCTTAAATCTCTTGCATTGGACAGGTCAAGCTATGAATAGAATTTACTTTATAGAGATCTTGCTGGGCAATTGCATCCTTGAGGGACTCAATAAACCACTTTGTGAGTAGAAAAACAAAGAGAAGAGTAATTTAGACAAATGAGTGGGATGTATTACAAGAATGGGAAGGAAGGGTTTCTAAACAATCAACAATTCTAGGATGAGGACAAAATATCATTGTCCTGAAGGTAAGCAGAAGGAAGAAAAGCCAAGCAAAGCTGTGTGGCTTGTTCAATAGGACATAATAAGAGTAAAGGCTAATATTTATTGAATTTTCACTATGTAGAAGGAAGTGGGTTAAGTTCTTTAATAAAACTTTAGTAGAAGATACTTTTAATAATCTGTGAAGATAAGGAAGCTGAGATCCAGAAAATATAATTTTATTACCCAAATTCAGCAAGTAAAGTAGTAGCATAGTTGGCAAATACCGTCGTCATTTGCAACCAAAGCCAGGGATTATGCTGAGTGAAATAAGCCAAGCAGAGGAAGTCAAGTATCATATGGTTTCACTTACTTGTGGAACTATAAGGAGTAACATGGAGGACAGTGGGAGAAGGAAATGAAATGTGAATTGGGGTAAATCGGGGAGGGAGATGAAACATGAGCGACTTTGGACTCAAACAAACTGAGAGTTTTGGAAGAGAGGGGCATGGGGGAATGGGCAATCCTGGTGGTGGGTATTGAGGGCATGTATTGCATGGAGCACTGGGTGTAGAGCATAAATAATGAATCTTGGAACACTGAAGAAATAAAATGAAGTATTAAAAACAAACAAACAAACAAAAAAACAAAGCCAGGGATGTTTGCCACTATAGTCTGTAGTTTTCTAAGACCTGAAGATTTGCTTTTGGACAGAAATGAAGTATGACTCCTACATGGTATTCACCTGACTGTGACAGGTGCTGAACAAATCAAGGAAAAAACCAAGTTGAGCCATATTGGGAAGGTTTTTACTAAACATGCCTTGGGTGGGCATTAGGACAGTGGGAATGAGAGAGACTGCTTTACCTGCTGTTTTTATTAGAATAAAAAGGAACATATAATATTCTCTATTAACATCCACAGGTCTTCGGAGATTAGTCACAAATAGCATGGAGAAACAGAAGGTAAAACACACTTTTAAAATGAGAAAATGTGTGTGTGTGTGTGCTGAAGTGTTATTTGAATGATTCCCCGGAAAGGTAGGTTAATGCATTCACTGAATTTTTCAGTTGTTTAAAGAATAATTTGCTCTCTTGCCTTATGCCAGACTAAAAGTACTTTCCGAACAGTCACATAAAAAAAAAAAATAGAATATACCAAATGGTGTTGTCCTTGAACCTCTCTTTATACACTTATTTAAAATTAATATACTTGAATAGAATAATCCACCTATCTGTGGCACCCAGTGGCTTAGAGCTATATATAATACATATTAATAAACTAGGAGAATGTGGTTCCTGCCACACTCATTTTGTTTTCGTTCTCCTGACGGGGCTCTTGCTGTCAGAGGCTTCTTCTCAGATAATGAAAGGCAACACAAGACATACACATTCATTCCTTCTGCCCCTCAATCCCCTGTCCTGTCATCTGTGAGCAACAGAACCCTCCATTAGTGTTCATTTTAATAAGGCAATTTCTTTGGGTTTATAAGTGACTACTTTTAAATTAGTGAGGATCCATGTCAGTTTTTCAAAGGGGGTATCTACATGTTACTCTCCACAATTAGATTTTGGTTTAGCAAGGTCTTTACTAATTTTAAGAGAATGCAGCAGGGCCCTTTTTCTCTGCCTCCTTATTTTGGTAATGTTTGGTTGTTAATAGAATGATATGTTTTATCAGGACATACCTAGATAAATGTCAACAATATCAATAAGGATGTGGGCCGGAGCTGATCCCTCTGGCACATATGCATAGATTTCCTCTCTCATCGTGGTTCTGTATCATATGTATGTCTTATTTCTGTGATTTATGGATGCAAATCAAGAAGACTTTGTAAAGTTGTGTGTGTGCCTGTGTGTGTGTGTGTGTGTGTGTGTGTGTGATTCATGCTTTCATTTTTGACTCTATTTAAAGAGTTTAGAACTGTTCAGGAATTTAAAAAATAGAGATTGGTATCACGCTTGGGCAACAGTTGCAGAGAAAAACAAAAGAACGGGGTGAAATTTGGGAAAAAACAGGTTGGGTTAATGAAGGCACTCAATAAGAAGGTAAGTCAGATGAAGCTCAGATAAACTCTGAGCCATTTGCTGGGGAGACTTCTGACCATCTAAGTTCTTTTTGTAGATTTGAGGGTAGATAGTGGGAGTGCTGAAGTTTGCTTTTGTCCTCTTCGGCCACTGTGGCATTTTGGTATCCCAAATGCTTCTAGAACATTTGCCATCAATATTGTTATACCATGCCTCTATCACTGGTAGACCCTCCACATGACTTTGTCCAGAGTCCCTACATCTTATTCAGAAGGCTTTGGAATTAGATGTTGAGATTGAATAATGGAGATGGTATATATCATTGTAAACCCCCTTTCTGAAAGCTCAGCTACAGCAAGCAGGGGCAAGCCAGATGTTCTAACAAATAGAGCACCAGTCTAAAAGCTCAAAAGAGTTTTATTTCTCTTTCATATGAACAGTCCAGGTAGATGTTCCTAATTTTATGCTTCTTTTAGAATTATCTCATAAAAAAAACTTCATGTATGGTTGTGAAAGATAAACTATATTAAAATTGTAAATGGTAAACTATATTAAAAATGATCTCTCTAGAAATGGGCAGCTAAGAATTGGAAGGGATCTCATAGATCTTCTAGTCCTGGAGGAACGATGAGTGAGTGTCACTAAAAAACAAATTGTGGCTGGCAACTGAAGAATCATTCAGAGATCAGACTAAATTTTCTGTTGATTTTAAGCTCACATTTTCTTGCTTGGAATATAATCCGTGTTACTGTGGTAATTTCTGAAAGTGAGGGAAAAAGCATGTGTGTGCTGGTATTTAGCTGGATGAGTGAAATTCCTGTACCTCAGTGTCATGGAGATGACCAACTGCTGAAAAGATTTTGTCAATGAAGTTATTTCTTATTGAAATCCCAATATTCTGGCCTCTTCTGTTATTTCTCCTGGCTGTGTAACTTAGAGGAAGTGCAAAGGATTATGTTTTGTCAGAAAAGCAAGCCAGCATGACATTTCAACTCAGTACTAACAACTTACACTTTGACAGTGTCATTCAGCCTTCACTGTGAACTCTAATTAACTTAAACTTCACTGAAATCTGACTTGTATTATTTGATGCTTGTTTATGGTTAATTATTTTGCTCTTCAGACCTGTGCTGCTGAAATATCAAATGCATATTTGTAAATAATTTTCTTCTTTCTAGCAAATTTTCTTCTTTCATGACCTATTAATAGTTTTTCCCATGATAAGAAGCCACCTCTTGCTATTCTTAAAAGCTATCATTTTGTCCTAAGAAGGACCGAGTGTTATTATAGAACCTGACTAAAAACTTTGGCAGGAAAAAGTGTGTGAAAAGCAGAAAACAAAAACACTGCATCTCCCACCATGGGCTTTCACACTGCTCCCACAGAGCTACTGACCTCCTCATGAAACTGATCAATTTTATCTGTACAATAGGTAAAAAATGTATCCCAGCAAGATAAACTCTGAGCTGTTCCTGAGTTAAAAAAAGTAACATGAGGATATAAGTAAGGCTTCTATTTGAAGGGACAGAAAAACATGTGATAAGATCCAGCGTCAAAGCTGGACTTCAGCATGGGTTGAATGCCAATATTTGACCTGTTGAAAAAGCACTTAATATTGTTGTCTGTATAGAGAGAGTTTATGTTTACAAGGTAGTCTGGCAAGCTGAATCTTTTCCCTCTATAATCCTATCAACATCTCCGTGTCAGTAAAGAGTTCAAGTCAACAAACATTTCTTGAACAACTATTATGAGCAAATCACTGTGTAAGAGTCTCTTAGGTTTAAGAAAATAAGCACAACATAAGCCATGGTATAAAGGAATTAGACATTTAACAAGAATAAGACAGGTAAGCAAACAACAGTATAATGAGGCATACTATGTCATTAAATTCTATACAAGTATATACTGATGGAATTGAAAAGGCTTAGCCAAAAAATATTTCAGACATTTAATTAAATATCCACTCTAAAAGGGCAAAGGCTGTGTTTTATGTTCTGCTTAACATGAAACACTCAACATAGATGACATATTTCATAGGTTTTTCAAAACACGGAGGTTGTATCCATTGGATGTTCATTAGCAACTGTTATACCAAGAAATCACTGGGGGAAAAAAAAGCATCTCATGTAAAAAGATGGATTTGCCTCAGTGAAAAATATCTCTGGTCATTTATTTTCCACATTTAATTCTAGGGCAATTTTAGATACTTAAAATATCTTTAAAGGATTATAAGAGAGTTACTTCTGTTTAGGGATCTTGATGATGTCCTTATGAAGATTATAGTGAACTGAATTCCAGGTGCAAATGTGGAGTCAAATTAGAAGTCTTGGGTGCTCTGAAACAGTAATATCTCCAGAATTGGTGGGCATTTAAAAAGTGACAAGATTTGGGTATTCACATCCTAATATTAGCCTGATTGCAATTAAAGGTGCTAGTGCATGAGGGTCCTAAGAATCTTTGCCAGGCTTTTGGTACCGTGGATACGTGAGCTGCATCCATTTTTCTAGTTACTCTAGTTGTTCGTCCCTATATAATTTGTATTTTTCATTCTTCTGAATGAATCCCTAAACTTCTACTATACATATATGTCTCAGGAGACATGGGGGCTGGTCTTTATGAAATGTCCAGGAGGGGTGGATGGGAGGCACTAGTACTGTAGATCTGAGGTTGCAAGTTATTTGAGTGCAAGAACTGATCTTTATATTGTACTAACATACTCAACAGCACAATTCAATATTCATGTTGACTCAAAATGTCAAAGGTAGAAGCCCTTCTGCTTTATGTGTCAAGTCTAAGGAATGACAACACTTTGCTCCAGTTTTTAATGGAAAATTTTATTCATTTATTTGTATTTTTACTGGTCAATCAGCCAGAAGACATTATGCCTCCGAAGGAGTCACTGTATTGCATTGGACACAGCCTGGAATGTGTGTGAGTCAATATTCCTCACACACTATGTTCTACCAAGCTAGTGAGAAAAGGAAACAGAGCAATGGTATAACCTGGTACTGAGTTCAAATTATACAATTCAAACTTAAAATATTAAAATATATGTGAGGCTGAATCAGACTGCGCCTATAGCTTACTAATAAATCACGTCTTCCACTTGCTGCTCTGATTTTAAGAACCAACAATTGGAAACTAGAGGCATAAAAGAATAGGCTTGGAATGAATTTTAAGGAATGATCTAGTTCATTTTTCTGCTGTTGGCAGATTTTGGCTGAACTCTTTGTGAAGGAGCAGGGAGAGTCTCTCCTATTTGAAAATACCTGCTGGAAAGGAAATTCTAGTTTTCCCTATAATGCCATTATGATCTGTAGAAACTAATTTGTTTCCTTCAAAAATAAATGGTTTTTCTCATGTTTTGTTTGTTTGTTTGTTTGTTTGTTTGTGGCAATGCTCATTTCAGGAATAATAAATTCCAGTGTAAGTGCCACTTTAAAAAAAGGTTTTAGAAGAATATATTAGATGGAGAGAAATATGTATTCAATAGCGAAGAAAAAGTTTTTTCTTACAGATCAAGGTTAATTCTAATAAGAAAATAGAAAGTCCATTACTAATGCCTTTGCATTAAAGCTCACTTCCTCTTGAGTGAACCTGAAGGATGTTCTTGCATATCAATGTTGTACCAAAGGCTTTCATTATCTCTGTGGTTTTATTTATTCAAATGTTTTCCCCACATGTGATTTCTTCATGTATAAACTCAATAGATGCAAATACATGTCTTTTACAAAGTCTTTTTTTAATGAAGGTGCCCTTCAGTGCAACAGGCCTACTTGGGGAATGTTTAAAGATGGGTTTTACTTTTATTAATGTGTTTTTATTTTACTTTTAATCGGAGAGGGCAAAGTGCAGATCAAACAGGAACAAAAATTTCTCCTTTTTGATATCATTCAAAGGCTCCTTCTCTTCTAGTGTTTCAGGTAGCTGATGTCAAAACAGTAGGATTTAGGCCTCTGTGCCATAAAGGGTTAGAAACCCCATATTGATGACCCAGGAAAACTGCCTGAGTAAAGCAGAGAAAACAATTGTTATTTGGTTAGTTGGTTGTAAAATTTAAATCATTAACCACATAAGCACAGCAATGTGCTGTGACTAAAAAGCAAATAATAACTCACCCCTGTCAAAAAAATGTAGATTTTTTTAAGCTGTGAAATTAACTATCAATTCATATGCAATCTCAGATAGAAAAAATGGTGGTAAACCAGATGCACTGGTGCATGAGAATGGAAGTAATTGTTTGTGGTTTTCATGAGAAGATTGCCAGTTTGTAGCATTTAAATTACACACAAACTGCTTTTTACATCTCTAATTGTAGCTCTGTTGTTTTCAGGGAGGGTTGAATTGACATTGACAAACATAGACTTAGAAAGAATACAAAGACATGAAAACAGCACTAAATGTGCCCCCAAAATGATTCAGTGAATAATGCCGCAGTGTTCTATTTATTTCTTGATATGCCAGAATTTCCTTTTTTCCCCTAAGGAGCAATGCTGACTTTGGTAAGTTAATGAGAAGTAGTAACTGCAGAGATGTTGAGTAAATCAAGCACAGGACTTTTGTGAATTATTGTATGCCTGCTCTTTGACTTTTTAAAGAATTACTTAAAATTAATGCAATCCTTCGCCTGCTCCTTTTCTTTAACTCTTCAAATTCTCCATTTACTTGTAGCCTTTAATTCACCTGTACCAGCTTTTCTCCATTCAAATCTTGCTATAGTAATATTTTAGCTCTGGGGAAGGGTAAAAACACGGTTCTATTAATATTCTACTCATTGCTTTTTGCTCTAAGCTCTGACTTTTCTGTAAAATAAGGCTACTAACCTCTTGAGCCTAAGGAATGAAAAACTGGCTTATTGAGAAACAAAACAATGAAACAAAGAGGTAATTTAGATTTTGAATCTGTAAAGCCAATTGAGTGTGTGGCGTTAATTCTAGTGTACAAACAACTGCAACAACAACAAAAAACAATTTCTAAATCTACAATTGAGTATTGGTTTATTGTGAAAAATCTTTTTTTACTTAAAGGGTCATACTGAGTTAAAAATACAGTTACAAAGATAAACAAAAGCTTAGTAAGAGGAAATTCAAAGTACAATATGTTGGGGGGAAGGGGCCATGTTAAAAGCAGGAAAAAAAATGAAAAAAAATTCAAAAACCTTCTGCATTTGGGCAATACTACAAAGAACACTGCCCACATTTTGCTCGGCACAGCCTTTTGAAAGTTCATGCAGTGAGAATAATTAACAGAAGCCATTTACATGTATACTTCCAGAAGAGCTGGGCCCCATGCGTGCTTGCAGAGGACTGTGCTGGACGAAAAGTCATCCTTTACCTTTAAAACCCTAAGGTAAGGAAGGAAGTCTTTGTCCCATAATATTCACAAGCTCCAAGGAAGTAGAGATGTGGGACCCTGACACAGTGGTGTAAAGATTCACTCAGGTTCAAGAGGTGGGAATACAGATCTGGTCTAGTGATGAATGTCAATGTCAATTATAAAGGCGTATGGGATGTGATATAGATTGTTAGAGTCTTCTGTGAAAAATACCTTCTGCTGTGGTGGCTTAGTGTACCCAGAGTACTCTAGATCGATAGAGGCCATGGTAGATTTTAACAGTGCACAATTCCCAGAGAAAGACAACCAAGAGCTAAAAACTGTTAATGTTTTATAATAAACCTCTTGGCTATTTTGGATAAAGTGACATTCTCCTGAAATAAAGAGAAACTTTCATCAAAACTGACTTTCAATTTCACAGACATATAATTAATTTGTCTTGTAATGTAATAGAGATATTACACAGTGTCATGATTTATATCTACCAATTTTATCTCAAGATGCTTTGTTATATTTTTCTACTTTTCCTAGTTTTCTCATTTAAACTAATACTTTCTTGATATCCAGGATAAGAGAATACCCTCAAACTTTTAAGTAAAATTCTGAGGCTAGAAAGTGATATTCCTGTTTTAGATATTTAATTTTAGCACCTATATGATGACTACATAAATGATTAATGTGTATTAAACTGAATATTGAAATTATCTCAGTGGAAGAAAAGTAACTCTCTCTTTTTTATCAGTTAGACTGCTCTAGGCTGCGACCCTTCATAATGGTTTCACCAACATGTATCGCTATGACCTTCCTAATAAGAATTCAGGAAACAGTCTCAAAGCATCCTAGGTCAAGGCTCTGGCTCTACTTCTCCCAGGTGCTCTTAGGGCTGTCTCCTCAGTGTGCTGATTTTATGCCAAGCCCGGGAGCAGCATTTCTGCGAGGCTACAGTAGTTCTAGGGTTTATATCTACAGGCAACAATGAAAAGCACATATAGATGATCTCTTCTGATGTTTTCTTATTGTAAATCATAGAACAAAATTGGGGTTCTGTCATTGAGAGTAAAGGGAGGATAGGATATTCAATAGACAATAGATTCTATGAAATTTCCTACTTAAATTTCCAAAAAATACCTTCTGGTAATTTTCACTCATAGACATTATTACATTTATACTGTGATATTTGATGTTGATATTTTATGTCAGTGGTCCTGTTAGTTTATTAAGTTTATTATGTTACTGTATGTAATTTAAATGTTTCTCTGAATGAATGAACTAGAATGAAACGTTACAAAGGACCTATTCTATTTAAATATTAATATGTTTCTTTCAGATTTTATTTTTATCCATTCATTCATTCATTCATTCATTTATTCATTTATTCATTTATTCATTTATTTTAAGTAAGCTCCATGCCCAGCATGGAGCCCAACATGGGGCTTGAATTCACAACCCTGAGATCAAGACCAGAGCTGAGATCAAGAGTTGGACAATTAACCTACTGAGCCACCCAGGTGCTCATTTCAGATTTTATTTTCAAAGCAATTTTAGGTTTACAATAAAATTAAGAGAAAAATAGAGATTTCTCATATACACCTTGATCCTCCCCTCTTATCAACATGCATAGCCTCCCCTCTTATCAACATCACTCACCAGAACAGTACATTTTAAATCAAGGATTAACTTGCATTGATATATTATAATTATCCAAAGTCCATTGTTTACCTAAGAGCTCACTCACTTTTGGTGTTGGACATTCAGTAGACTTGGACAAGAATATAATGGTATATATCCATCATTATAATATCACACAGAATAGCTTCATGTCCCTAAAAATCCTCCTCGTTCTGCCTCTTCATCTCCCCTAGTTATCTTTCTGTTATTGATCTTAGTTTAATTCCTTTGAATTCTAAGAAAAGATATATAATTTCTGGTTTTCAAATTTGCTAAACTGTGTTTTATGACGCAGACTGGGTTAATGTGCTTTTTATTTTTATTCATAGGTCAATTTTGATCTAAGCAGAGACCAAAGCAAATGAGTTATGACGATTTCCTGAGAAGGCCTGGGTGCCTGGAGGCACCTGGTGTCCACTGTTGGGGTGTGTGGGTAGTGGGGACATTGATTAAGGCATATGTTCTAATTTGAACTTCTAAAAATAAAGACGGTGAAACCTACCTTCTCTCCAAGAATGAACTAGTTATAAGCAATTTAAAAAAATTACTACATAATATTGCCTTGAATACATTGGTCTAAAAGTTTAATTATGAGAAATAGTATTGGTTGCTGGAAGATAAGGCAGTCTAGTTATATATTCCCTAGGAATCAAAATATTTAAAATTGCATGCTTCACTCAAGTCTGGAATATCTGAGAACTATATGCATGGGTCATATTATTTTGACTTTTCTTCGAATTGTTGTTACCAAAGAATTCTTTGGCATTATGCCTTCCTGTGGTACCAAGAAATGTTGAAAGACATAGCCACGTGCAAATCTCTATAGCACAAATTGTAGGGATGTTGTTGAAAATAATGTCAACTCTATCACTCTTATAGCTGTATGAACTTCAGCATGAATTTCAGCATGAAAATGATACTGCTTTTCAGTAACTGGAATGTTTTTTAAATGTATGGTCGATGATAATTTCTTTTTGGTATCTTATTTTCATATAAAAATTATATCTAGACTTGAGGGGCACCTGGGTGACTCAGTTGGTTAAGCCATTGACTTCAGCTCAGGTCATGATCCTGGAGTCCTGGGATCAAGTCCCACATCGGGCTCCTTGCTTGAGTGAAGCATGCAATTTTAAATATTTAAATATTTTGATCAAGTCCCACATCAGGCTCCCAGCTCCACTTCTTAGAATTCAAAGGAATTAAACTAAGATCAATAACAGAAAGATAACTAGGGGAGATGAAGAGGCAGAACGAGGAGGATTTTTAGGGACATGAAGCTATTCTGTGTGATATTATAATGATGGATATATACCATTATATTCTTGTCCAAGTTTACTGAATGTCCAACACCAAAAGTGAGTGAGCTCTTAGGTAAACAATGGACTTTGGATAAATATAATATATCAATGCAGGTTAATCCTTGATTTAAAATGTACTGTTCCGGTGAATGATGTTGATAAGAGGGGAGGCTATGCATGTTGATAAGAGGGGAGGATCAAGGGGTATATGAGAAATCTCTATTTTTCTCTTAATTTTATTGTAAACCTAAAATTGCTTTGAAAATAAAATGCTTTTCCCTCTGACCTTCTCCCCTTTCATGCTCTCTCTCACTCTTTCTCTCGTTCTCTAATAAATAAATAAAATATTTTTTAAACAAAAGAATTATATCTAGACTTGAAGTAAAACATGTCAGACCACCAGAGGACGTCTGTTGTAAAAAGAAATAGTAACTTTGTCAATCACCACTCCACCTCTCCTTGCAGCCCCCAGACCACTTTTGAGGAAATCTCAGGCTCTGATGAGCTAGACTGGAATCTACCCACAGACCTATTTCATTTTTACTTGGTTTCACACACCAAGAAGTCCAGAACCAAATTTGTAGCTTGGTTTTAAGTTGTCTAACTTACACTGCTTGACCTGATGATTCTTAACCTTGCTATACATTTCCTCTGAATTCTCTACCCTTACCAACAAGAGTGATAATAGTTTATTGTGTAAGAAAAACATTTATTTCTAGAAAATGCTTCCCATGCTACCATTTAAAAATAGTAAGGCATAATTTGATAATTATAAATATTTCTAGGTTTGTGACCAAGAATTTTACCAACAATTTATAGTAAACTCATTATATACTTGTTTTATGCAGCCTAATAAGCCTGTCACATTCTTCCTGTAATATTCTAAACTACAAGTAAATGCATAGATTAACACCTATATTTTAAAGATGTTTGCTGGCCTCCCTGTCACCTGAAGACACAGCTGAAAAAAGGTGAGAATTGTAGGTGGAGGCTGTACCTTATGAAACTTGTTCCTATTTCTTACATGGAGTTTTATCTTTTCACCTTTGAGATTCAAAAATTTTATTCATTCTAGCTCCCTACATTGTCCTGGAGCTAGCTGAAATCCTAGCTGGCAACATGCTCCACCATTTCCTCTATTAGCTTTTATCACAACAGAGCAGCAGACCTTTCCAGGGACATTCTCACAATCTCTCTGGGAGTTGGAATTTTGCTCTGGCTCTTAAGAGACTTTCAACTTCAGTGAAAGCATTCAGAACATGTAACATGCAAACCATCAGACACAGTCTGACACTCTTCTCTGTGGCATTTTTATAATGCTTACATCTCTAAAAACCCAGGTTTCTTTGGAATCAATTGGAAATATAAAATATTTTTAAATACTTTTTTTTTTAAGAAAAGTGATATGAAGGTAGGTTTCTTAGCAAATCCAACTGTCTTTGGTATAGACAAGGAGCAAAGTTCAGATAAAGTGTCTGAGTAAGAGTTGGAATGGGAAATAAAATGTGTGTGGTGGTGGTTGTTACCTCACTGGCATCCTTTCCTCCTGTGAGATACCCTCTTTTATTTTTATTTTTTTTAAATTTTATTTATTTTTTTTGACAGAGAAAGAGAGAACACAAGCAAGGGGAGCAGCAGCGGGAGACAGAGAAGCCGACTCCCCGCTGGGCAGGGCTTGATCCCAGAACCCTGGGATCATGACCTGAGACAGAGGCAGAGGCTTAGTTCTCTGAGCCATCCAGGCACCCCTCTTTTACCTTTATAACCAGGCATTCCAATGTGGGTTCAGGAATGGTTTCCATGTGTTGGTAGCATTATCTCCCTCTCTGCTTCTAGTTCAGGTGGCTTAACCATTTCTGGGTGGTTAAATGAAATAATGAAAATAGGTTCTTCATTCTTAGATTTGATATTCTCTTTAATAGAATGACTGTATTCACAGAGTGACAGTTAATAGATTGAACCTGGACAGATAGATAATATGAAGGATAATAGGATCCAGATCACTTTCATTTCAACATACTCTCAGAATAGCTACACAATCTGAATAGAAATAGTGGTGGGATTAGCTGCTTGAATAGGGACAGTGATAAACCAGAAAATATCTAAAGAACAGAGTTTAGGATGAGGAAAATATTATGAAAAAATGCTATATGAGAAAGAGGAGTAAAAAGTAAGCCTTTTTACACAGAGAACAGGTAAAGATATGTATACGGGTTGTGTGTGTGTGTGTGTGTGTGTGTGTGTGTGTGTGTGTGTGTGTATGGGAGTGTGTATAGTGTGTACTGATATGCAGGGCTGATAAGGAGAGAATTTTGAGAGCTATTATATAGAATCAGAAAAGATTAGATATAAACCCTACTTGTGGCTTCAGAGATGCAATATATATAAGGACTTTTCTTCAGCAGTTAGTTGGTAGCAAACCAATTGGAAAGACATAATTTTCTTTCATTGGATTTCAGTCACTGGCAATTCTCCAATAATTGTTAGATCCTTTTTAGAGGTGCTATGGGAATCATCCTGCATACTGGTTGGTTTGGAGAGCTCAAGCTAAAAGTCCCTCCTACTCTGAGCCAACATAGTTCTATAATTTTAGTATAGACTGACATACTTTTTCCTCATTTCACCTGACCGGAGTTGGGCAGGTTCTAAAATAAGCATGACGTGCTGCTCTGCCTAGTGTGTTCTTAGATGTTGTTATAGAATTGTGACTTTTCCTTGACTTCTTGGTGGTCAGAGGGGTTTCAGACAGCTGAAAACTTCTTCCTTTCATTAGAGAAGAGCTAAACATTCCTACCTGTGGCACCTCTTCAAGATGGCAGGTCATGGTGTTCTTTCTATGCCTAATTCTTGCAGTAGCCAACTTTTTCTCATCATGGGCTTCACTGTAGCTTTCTTGCTTCTGTAGAGAACTGACTATTTACCTATTCATCTAAGTCACGTCCACTGAAATTGTTAAGGAGATAGAGAAGACAAGATCTGATATATTCTAAATGTGAATATTTCTATCAGTTGCTTGGAAAGGTTAGAAATCTCCTTCTCTCTCTTACAGTTCATCACACCACACCTTACTGCCACATTGCCTATTTCCTAAAGAATATATGCCTAAAGCCGTACTCCAGGAAAGTATGAGGGATAATGCACTACTTGGGGATTAGTATGCTGGACCTAGGCCTGAGGGGAAGGGGAGGAGGCAGGTATTACAACCTGAAAGGAAAGACTCATGTAGAGATAGCTATCTTGAGAGGAGCTTGACCTTAGGTTGAAGCTAAAATTTAGTCTGAGGCAACCCAACAGGGAACCAGGAGGACAAATACCTCACTCAGTGATCTGATCTCTCTTTCTTCTCTCCTGTAGGCACTCCACTACCCATCCCCCACCACACCTATTTTATATATTATCGTCTTTAAAACTACAAATAGAGTTTGTATTTAATGAAAACTCTTCTGCTTCTTCCTTATGATAGCCCTCAACATTCTTCCTTTGATGTAGTTTTTTTTTTCTCGTCAGTCTCCTGGAGCCTGGTGGAGCATAAATCCAAAGGGGGAAATGGCAGGTTTCTGGCACCCAACATTTACCTGCTCTGGCAGTATGGGTGGAACTTTGGGGATGCCTTAATTAAACAACTTTGATTTTTCTCCTTGAATGCCTATAGAATAGGCTGTTTTTACGCCAATTCCCTGGAGCCTTTTGTTTTCCATGCTTTCTGAGATAGTATCCCATGAATAATATGAAGGGAAAGAACTGAGAGAAAGAAGATAACTTTGTTTTTTACCCTTCCTTCACCAAAAAGACTATTCTCCAGCATGGTGACCCAGATTGGCACCTTTTATTTCCTTGCTGACCTCTGACAACAAGAGGTTCACTTTCCCTGGGGGTAAAGTAGAAAGCTGTCTTTAGTTTTTCCTTAGACTTCTGTGAGCAGAACCCACAGCTATCCTGAAATTCTCAGGGAACCTACTATTCAGAGACTGTGTCAAGAAAATAGACCCGAAAACAGTACTAGCTTATGAACTTCCATCTACAGAAGTAGAGTCAGTAGAACTGACTTTAATGTCATATTGTCTCTTGTGGGATATGAGTCCATCTTCCTTTTGTGTTCTTTTTAGGTAGTACTCATTTTGAAGAGGTATTGGTTAACATTACTATCTCTGTTTGGTATTATAGCCTGTATTTGACATTTGTTTCTTTCTTACATGCTGCTGAATGAGAAATCAGAATATTCAACCCAGCAAACCCGGGGGAAGACTTTGGTCTGTAATGTTGCATATACTGCCGGGGCCCCTGGGTGGCTCAGTTGGTTAAGCGACTGTCTTCAGTCCAGGTCATGATCCTGGAGACCTGGGATCGAGCCCCACATGCGGCTTCCTGCTCAACGGGAAGCCTGCTTCTCCCTCTCTTACTCCCCCTGCTTGTGTTCCCTCTCTCGCTGTCTTTCTCTCTGCCAAATATAAATAAAATCTTAAAAAAAAAATGTTGCATATACTGCCATGTTGAAAGTCATACTACAATTTTAAAAGTGGAAGTCTTTAGTGTAAATATATATATCTGAGAGAAACCACAACTGTTTTTGAGGATTTGATGGGAATTAGTTGTTTGATAAACAAAATAAAGGTAGTAGAGTGGAAAAGCTTTTAATAAGAGTACACTATAGGTGGTATAAGAGCTCATAAACACCCATTCTCTTCTCTTTTTCTGTTAGTCTTGCTAGTATAACTAGAAAAGATAATGTACTAAGGATGGAATTAACGTTTTCTTGGTCTTGGTAGAATTAGATGAAGTAATAAAAATTTTCCTACTTTAATGTTTATATTATTAATACAAAAGTAGAAGTTGGAAAGATTTTACCCTGCAACATCATACAGCAAAAAAATAATTATATGTGATTTTGTATTTTAAAAAAGATTTAAATACGTCTCTGGCTGGCTCTTTTTCTACTTTTAACTGAGATCTGGGGCTGGAAAACTTTTATGTAAAGGGCTGGATAGTAAATATTTTAGACTTTGCAGGCCAGATGGCCTTTGTCACAACTACTCATTGTAGCTCAAAGATCATCATATACAGTACATAAATAAGTGGGCATGGCTGTGTCCCACTCACACTTTATTTATAAAAATAAAGACATGCCTAGATTTGGCCTGCAAATTGTAATTTGTGGAAGTCTTAAATTAGATCTAAACATTTTGTTTTGGTCTACCATTTCTAAAATTTTATATACTAATGGCCTTGATAAAATTGGATAAATATTAAATATTTTATTAAGTTTGAGTTATGGGCATTTCACAAAGATTCATGTTTGGAGATATCACATCCCTAGTAATAACCATGTTGAGGGCTTTTCAAGATGGCGGAAGGCCAGGTGACCGCATTTCGGGGAGTTCCTTGAAGTGAGCTCAATTCCAGCAAAAAAAACACTACAGGACCACTGTAAGCACCCATGAAATCAGCCTGAATTGTGATATTTCGTGCTTCTGGATCAACACGGGAGACAAAGACCATTGGCAAAAAGGTAGAAACAAGTGAGAGCGACCTGAGGCTTACCTCCAGAAACATGAGTGTGGGGGAGGAAGCCCGCAGAGCTGAACCATTGAAAGCAAATACCCCAGCACGAAAGTGCTTTGTCCTTCGGGAATAACAACAGGTTACTGTCTGTTTCGGGCAAAACAGAACCAGGAACAGAGCAGAGCCAGTGGCGCCAGAGTCTGTTTTTTCGCCACAGCAGCGGGGAGACGGGGACCCGCAGGGACAGAGACTGCCCTCTGAGGGGAAAAGTCAGTTTTTCCACTGTGGCAGAGGAGAGACAGAGATCCGCAGGGAGAGGAAGTGCCCCGCGGCTCCAGGGAACTTAGAGGGGCCGGGATGCGGAGTCTATCCCCCCACTGCTTAAGCCAGAGGAGCAGGGTTTCGCGGAGAGCAGGAGTGTCCTGTGTGACACGGGGATCTCAGCAAGAGTGGCGGGCCTGGATTCTATTTTTCCACCGCTTTCTCTCTTTTTTTTTTTTCTTTCTTTCTTTTTTCCCCTTGCCTCCGCTGCTTTTCTCTCCCGCTTCTCTACACCCCGTGGGCTGGGCACGGACCCCCCCAGGGAAGGCGATTTTGCAGACTTGCGTGGGACCTGAGGAACCACGGGTCCCCTGGCACAAACAAGGTCGTGCCATCCAAAAGAAGCTGTGATTTTGAGGTGCGGGAGTGAAGCGATAAGCGGGGGCGTGGGCAGAAATCAATCCAGCATCTGCGCCTGCCCGGCCGTGACCGGCTGCCAACCGGGAGCCGAGAAAGAGCCTCTCTCTATGTAGAGGCTCTCTCTGGGAAGGAGGTCTGGGCGCAGACATCTTGCTCCGACCTGACTTCCTCAGCAGCTGAAAAAGGACATAAAAGAACAAAGCTCCGCCACCAGAAGTGTAACCTGACAACCTGGTTACCATTGAGACCAGTCTCTAGCAAGGGGGCAGAGAGACACAGCCCAGGTAGAAGGGACTGAAAACAGCACGGCAGGCCCCACCCCCAGAAAGCAAGCCAGAAGCTCAGGAGGACAACACTCAAACTGTAAAACCGCAACATTGGGGGAAAAGGCAATTTATTAAACTCCTGGTACTGACTACAAGTACAAAAAGCCCTACACTTTATTGATACAGTGTTCCACCTTATTTGCTTTTTTTTTTTTTAACTTTTTTCTATTTTTACTTTTAAAGTTTCCATTTTAAACTTAAAAATACATTCTCATGGTTTTTCTTCTTTTAATTTTAACCCCCTTTTTATCACAACATGATATTCAATACAACACCCCATAAGATTTTTTTAAATTTTTTTAATATTTTTAAAAATTTTATTTTACCTTGAAATTTTTTCAAACACACTCCTGTATTTTCTGCTGTTGTTGCCTCTTGTTTTCCTGTTTGTTCTATCTGTTTTTCCCTTTATTCTCTCTTCTTTCCTTTATTCTCTCTTTTACATATACATGTAGTTACAAGCTTCAAGTCAATCCCACATCCGTATTCAATACTACCCCTATATACAACCAGTTCTAATCTCCCTATATCTTTTGAAAGTGGGCTCCTCCAACAATAATAACAAGACAAACTCGGGAGCATCTGAAATGCATTCCTTGCCCAAAGGAATGTCTGCCCTCACCTTCCCACTCTAGTCTGTCAGTGTCTCTGTGTAACTGTCTTTGCTTTTGTATTAGATAAATACTGGTCTTAGGGGTCATATAGGTTGGGCTTCACTTTTTGATCTCTTCATTTACCCTTGATAGCCCTTTTCTTTACCCTGTAAAAGTTTTGTACGATATAAATCCTACCACTGCCCTACTCTGGCAGGGGTTTCTTTTCTTGCTTCCTCTCTTCTGTTTTCTTTTTTCTTTCTCCTCCCTTTTCGGTGGTGAATTCTGGTTTCTCCAAAACCTTCCAGCAACCAATCCACCTAGATAGTGGCTGATATATTTAGCTACACACCCCCTCAACCACTCCTCGCCACAATGACTCAGAGGAGGAACATCCAACGGAAGAAGAACCCCGAGACTACAACCCCGGTCACAGAATTACTGGAAATGAACATAAACAATATGACAGAAATGGAATTCAGGGCAGCACTCGTCCAAGCAATGGCTAATTTAGAAAAGAACATTAGTCTCAAAGTGGAAGCCATAGCAACAGAAGTGAAAGCTGAGGTTAGAAAGGCTATAGATGAGATGCAATCTAATTTAAATATGCTAACAGCCAGAGTAAGTAAGCCAGAAGCTGAAGATCGTATCAGTGATTTAGAAGACAGATGGATTAAAGAGGAGGAGCAAGTGAAGTCTTGGAGCAAACAGCTAAAATCCCATGAAAACAGAATAAGGGAAATAAATGATGCCATGAAATGCTCCAATATCAGAATTATTGGAATTCCTGAAGGAGTTGAGAGAGAGAGAAGCCTAGAAGATATTGTTGAACAAATCATGGATGAAAATTTCCCAAATCTGGGGAATGAAACAAATGTTCATGTCCTAGAAGCAGAGAGGACACCCCCCAAGATCAGTGAGACCAGAAAAACCTCCAGGCACATAATAGTAAAATTCTCAAATTATAAAACCAAAGATTATGTCTTAAGGGCAGCTAGGAGAAAGCGATCCCTTACCTATAGAGGGAGGACCATCAGAGTAAGGTCAGACCTTTCCACAGAAACCTGGCAAGCCAGAAAGGGCTGGCAAGACATATTCAGGAAGTTACATGACAAAAAAATGCAACCAAGGATAATGTATCCAGCAGGGTTAAATTTCAAAATGGAAGGAGAAATAAAGAGCTTCCAAGACTGCCAAGGTCTAAAAGATTATGCAACCACCAAGCCAGCACTACAAGAAATGAAAAGAGGGGTTCTATAGAGGAGAAAAGAACCCAAGAGTGACACAAAACAGAAATTTACAGAGGTAGTATATAGAAACATGAACTCCATAGGCAACATGATGTCAATACAAACGTATCAATAATCACTCTCAATGTGAATGGCCTAAATGCTCCAATAAAAAGACACAGGGTTGCAGACTGGATAAAACGACAGGACCCATCCATATGCTGTTTACAAGAGACTCATCTTGAATCTAAAGACACTTCCAGATTGAAAGTGAGGGGATGGAAGACCATCTTTCATGCCAATGGACCGAAAAAGAAAGCCGGGGTAGCGATTCTCGTATCAGACAAATTGGATTTTAGTCTAAAGACTGTAGTCAGATACACAGAAGGACACTACGTCATTCTTAAAGGGTCTATTCATCAAGAAGATCTAACAATTGTAAATATTTATGCCCCCAACATGGGAGCAGCCAACTACATAAGCCAACTGTTAAACAAAATAAAGAATCATATTGATGTGAATACATGAATTGTAGGAGATCTTAACACACCAATCTCAGCAATGGACAGATCATCTAAACAGAAAATCAACAAGGAATCAAGAGCCTTGAATGACACCTTGGACCAGATGGGTCTCATAGATATATTCAGGACATTCCACCCTAAAACAGCAGAATACTCATTCTTCTCAAGTACACATGGAACTTTCTCCAGAATAGACCACATACTAGGTCACAAATCAGGGCTCAACTGATAGCAGAAGATTGAAATTATTCCCTGCATATTCTCTGACTACAATGCTGTGAAACTGGAACTCAATCGCCATAAAAAGTTCAGGAGAAAATCAAACACTTGGAAGCTAAAGACGATCCTGCTCAGGAATCTGTGGATCAACCAAAAAATCAAAGAACTGAAACACTTCATGGAAACCAATGAGAATGAAGATACATCGATCCAAAACCTACGGGATACAGCAAAGGCAGTCCTAAGGAGGAAATTCAGAGCCATCCAAGCCTCACTCAAAATAATTTGAAAAATCCCATATACATCAATTCTCATTACACCTTAAAGAACTGGAAAATCAACAAAAAATTAAACCAACGCCCCACACAAGGTGGGAAATAATAAGGATTAGAGCAGAGATGAATGAATCAGAAACTAGAGATACAGTAGAGAGCATTAATGAAACTAGAAGCTGGTTCTTTGAAAGAATCAATAAGATTGATAAACCATTGGCCAAACTAATACAAAAGAAAAGGGATAAGACCCAAATTAATAAAATCATGAATGAAAAGGGTGAGGTCATGACTAACACCAAGGAAATAGAAACAATCATCAAAAATTATATCAACAATTATGCCAATATCTTTAACAACCTGGAAGAGATGGATACATTCCTAGAAACCTATAAACTACCAGACTGAAACAGGAAGACCT
>PITA01012556.1:0-30367 GCA_004023965.1 Spilogale gracilis
GGGGGGGTGGTCATCTGTGAAGCTTCAGTCACTTCCCAGGCACCCCTTATGAGGAGCCTCATACTCAGGGAGGCCCACAGGGCTAGGTGGTCCCAGGGCTATGTACCAGCTCTGGGTGCCATCATTCTAACAAAGACAAGATTGTGGGTTCGAGCCTCCCATTAGAATGCTATGTGAACTTATCACCCTAATTAAGCTGCCATTGGCCAAGGCCACTGGAGGGCGGGCCAAGAAGAGGAAAAGGGAGAGTACACAAACCCACTTGCCCTATATGAATAAAAGGCAGCACTACTGGGTGCCTGGGTGGCTCAGTTGGTTAAGCGACTGCCTTCGGCTCAGGTCATGATCCCGGAGACCCGGGATCGAGTCCCACATCGGGCTCCCTTCTCGGCAGGAAGCCTGCTTCTCCCTCTCTCACTCCCCCTGCTTGTGTTCCCTCTCTGGCTGTATTTCTCTCTGTCAAATAAATAAAATCTTAAAAAAAAAAAAAAAAAAGGCAGCACTACTCCCTTTGTATTTTTACTTCTCCCTCCTGCCTGACAACAGAGAGCCCGTGTCTTTTGCACCTCTGTGTAATGACAATGACAGTCATCACTCATTAAAGCCTCACTATGGTATGCAGTGGGTCCTAGCAGGTCCCACCGGATCTTGGTCATTCCTTCACCCAGCCCCTGAGGGAGCGGCCGGCTCAGACAGCTTCAGTAACTGGCTCATGGGAAGAGGCAAACACAGATGTGCCACCTGAGAACCTGTGTTTTCAGCCTCATGAAAAGAAAGGACCCTTATGAAAGACAAACCCGAAGTGCCTAGGGGTTTGGCAGAGGAGAGCTCGGGAAGCAGCATCTCCAACGCGAGGACAGGCGGAGTAGTGGACCTCCGCCCTCCTGAGGCCACCCGCCCCCATCACAGTCCCCCCCGGCGCCCTGGGATCCCTGTGCTTCAAACTCCAGCCCAACCTTGCTCCCACATCCCCTCCCCACAGCACAGCTGAAGCAGGTCAGCATTTAAACAAAGACTTTCTTAATCTTCAGGGGAAACAAAAATTAAACAATGACAGCAAATATAAATGACAAGTGC
The DNA here is from genome assembly GCA_004023965.1 of Spilogale gracilis. Lineage (NCBI taxonomy): Eukaryota > Metazoa > Chordata > Mammalia > Carnivora > Mephitidae > Spilogale > Spilogale gracilis. Next base: position 1,078 of record PITA01012556.1, read on the forward strand.
CACCTGATTTCCTACTGTTCCTCAGCACCCGCATGGGCGCTATCATTGCTCAACAGCCAGATGAATGAGTGAGTGAGTGAGTGAGTGAGTGAACGAATGAAGAGCTGGCTTGCTCATCAGACAAAATTAAAGAGGCCCGGACTCAGTTTCCTGCACAGCTGGGGCTATCCATGCAGGGCTGGCTTCCAGGCTACAAGGTCGCCACCAGGTCCACCGAGGCAGGTGGAAAGGCAGGCCTTGGCTAGCACACAAGGAAAGCCCTCAGCTATCAGATGAGACCCCACTGCCCCACTCTCAGAGGTGGCTTTCCTTATGGGAGCTGCCCAGTGTAGTACCCTCTCCACACATTAACCGTACCATGCAGATAAGAAGAGTTCATACCCGTTTGTAACAATCAAGACATGGCTACTCCCCTCTCTGGATCTGAGCCAAGAGATTCGGACACCCTCCAAGGCCCCTCATGCCAGGCTCAGCTCGCATCCCGACACCCTGGCTCACTGTGGTCTCCAGCATCTGGGGCTCGCTCTGTCAACCACCACGGGAAAACTACCGGGGTGACTGGCAGAAGCCCCACCCTGCCATCCAGCAGAAGAGGTGACGTACGCTCTGAAGAACCAAGATACAGGTAGCCTGTACGGGCCGAGCCACAGAGAAGAGCCACAGCTGTCAGAGAAAAGTGCTGGGCACACTCAGCAGGAGAGAGACTGTCCGTTGGGAGGGAGGGGGAAGGCTTCATGGAAGAAGGGGCTTGAATCTTGAATCCCCGATCTTGATGAATGGTTATGATCTTGACATTTAGAAACACAGAGAAGAGGAGGACTGCCCAGGGATGCTGCTGGAAAGCCTGGGAGCTGTGCACCACCCCATTTGCCCAGGGCAGAGTGTGCTTTGTGGAAGGGGCTCTGGAAAAGAAAGCCAAAGGTGGGCTGGGACCAGAACTTGGAGGGCTTGGCTAGCACAGGGCAAGGGGAACCCCTGAAGTCTCAGAGCTTTTTCCTTTCATCCTACCTGTCCAAATCTTCCTCGTCCTTCAGTGTGCAGCTCAAGGCCATTTCCTCCAGGAAGCCTTTGCCAATCTCTCCAGAAGAGCTCACTCTTGAGTTGAGGTCATCCGCCCTTACAGGGACTCCCACTCACTTAACGCTGAAGCGTTCCTACCTACCAGCCTTGTAGGACCGCTCAGGCTCCAGGGTGCAATGCCCATGTGCTGAACTGCCCCACTGACCACCTGGCTTCCGCTAACTGATAAAGGCGTACTCATCCTCAGAGGCCTGCTCAGCCATTCCCTTCCCCAGGAAGACTTCCTACCCTTGGCCCCGCAGCTCTGTCCCAGCAGCTTCTCACACTTGCTGCCTCCATTGCCCCTCTCTGCACAGATCCTTGTCTATGCATCTTTCTCCTCCACCAGAGCATGGGCTCCTTGAGGGCAGGAACTCTTTCCTCTCCTCATTCATTGCAACCAGCATGGTGTCTGGCACCTTTGGGGTCTTCAATAATTATCTGTTATTGAATGAACCTCTGAATGAACAGACAACTGCCTTATGAATATTCTGCGTATTGTTTTGGTTTGTTACTTAACTTCCTGTGGATACATTGCTCCTCCAGCTTGTAAGTTCCTTAAGGGCTGGGACTCCATCCTCAAACCCTCAGCATTTAGTACGGTGCCATGCTTAGACAGAGTTGTTCCCACATTTTTGGCAAAAAAATCCCCAAAACAAAAACCCTGGATCATGGGTTTTGAACCAAAATCTGTGCTTGAAATCTCTGGAAGCTTCCCAAGACAAGCAAAGCATGGTTTCTGTGTCCATGAACAAGACAGCTCACTCAGAGACCTGGGGCAAAGAGAAACCATGGGAACCTAAGCCCCATGAAGGCAGGGAGCTGTGCCTGCTTTGTTCTCTCCTTCGTCCTGCCCATGGCAAATAATAGCTGCTCAATGCACACTTGCTGTAAGAAATATTACCATGCACAGAAAGGTGCCTTAAGAACTACAAATACGATACAAAGATTTCTTTAGATAACTGCCTGTATATAAGAAACTAAAGTGAGAAGAATGCTCTAGGAGGAGAAGAAGAAGAAAGTGGGGAGGAGGGGGTGGAAAGAAGGGAAAGGAGGGAGGAGAGGAGGGGGAGGGGAAGAGGGGGATAAGGAGAAGAGGAAGGAGAAGAGGAAGAAGAAAGGGAAGAAGGGGAAGAAGGTGGCAGCTAGGGGTCACAGGGGGAAGCAGTGGTTTGTGAGAGAAGATGTGGAAAGTGGTTTTAGACAGTTTATGGTGACAGAAAGACATTTAAGGAGAGATGTCCTACAGGCTGCTGGATTTATGACACCAGAGTTCTGGTAAGAGGTCAAGGCTGGAAATGAAAATATGAGCATCTTGGAAAAAGAGAGCATAGCTGCAAAATGAGCTCATGCAGGAAGTAAATCTAGCAGCAGGAAAAGGCAGCATCAGGAGGGGCCTTGGGGGACAGCCCCAAGGATGGGGAGGAAGTGACACCACGGAGACAGAGAAGGCACAAGCAGGGAGATGCGAAGCAACCAGAGGACAGTAGTGGATGAGAAGGATGAGTAATATCTGACTTGCCTTTGGAGATTGGGCCTCTTTTCTGACAGTTTTCATCATCTGCCTTTTCTCAGGGGCAATGCAATCACGTCCTGCTCCAAATTCTGGCTTGGTCCCGGCCTCCCGTTCTGCAAGCTGCTTCTCCCACCCTACACTCACTCACCTTCCCCTCTTTCCCTCTCTACAATCGGACCATCAGTGTGACCACATAGTATCACAGGCCCCTACCAAATCATAAATTAAAAACAAAAAAACAAAAAAAAAAAACGGATTCATGAAGCATCACACCCCTTGCTTTCATGCCACAGATGAGACCCAGAGAAGGAACACAACCTGCTTGGAGTCACACAGCCAGGAAGTGGAGAACAGGACTAGCTCCTAGGCCAGTTTTCTGGATTTCTAGCACAGCGTATGCTGCAGAGAAAGCAGAAACCCTGGAGAACATAACCTGCCCAAGATTCACAGTTGGGCCAGGCTGGGACCAGGATCCAGAGACTGAATTTCCTGTCCACACTCTTCCCGCTCTACTGGCTGGACAAGAACAAGCTGCCCGCTGGTCTCCCAGATCTTCCAGCCAGCCTCGGTGCCCAGAGTGCTCCCTGGAGCAAGCAGACACACCTCTCAAGTTGAGCCTGCAGGGGGAAGATCAGGGGCTCAAGTCCTCACTGCTCCCTGCCTCCAAATATACCCCTCTGCTCGGAAAAATTCCTGGAAGATGAGTTGCCTTTAAGGGCAAGGTACTTTTGCTCCCTGAGCAGTGACTGTTAACCTCCCTTCATCCACACCTAAAATCTGGGCCATTCCAAAGACACAATTACACAGCCTTTACCATCCCCGCACCCAGAGCTGCTGGCTGCTCAGAAACCCCTGGCCCTCCTTGTCCCGAAGCTGCCAATTTCCTCATCAGTATTTTATTTGTCTGTTTTGCTCATTTTTAAGCTGGTGGCAATTGCTATTTAAATTGTTTTGTAAAGTGTCTTTGCATTTACAATGCCGGCTGTCAGCAGCCCCACAATAGGAAATGAGATTTGGCATCAAAGGCAAAGACGCTACTAAAATACATTTTAATAAATATGTAAATCAATTAATCAATCACCCATCCAGGGAAGGAGCTTCAGGAACACAGACAGGCTGGCTGAGAGTGGAGTTCGGGAGAATGTGGGGGTCCAAGGTGATAAAGGATGTTCAGTGGTCGATGAACCCAGAAGTTATGGGCACATTGGGTCCTGGGACCCTGGCTTGGCCTCCCAGCCTCCCAACTCTGCCTAAGCAGGCCCCTGCAGGGTCTTGCACAGTAGCCCTACCAGAGAAAGGGGAGAGGGGCCCCATCAAGGTAAATAATCAGCTCCAGCGTTGAGAAACTAGCCCTCTGGCTGAAACTCCCACCACCCCCAACATCTTCCCCACTGAGGATGTTTCCTAGAGAAGTCAAAGATTAGACTGCAAGGTTTGTGTCTGTAGATTGGACCGGCCTGAAAGATTAGGATCAAGATACACGAGGAAGAAATGACCAGCTGTTCTCTCCTTTCCAGAGAGGGCACCGAAAGGAGAGGAGGAATGGAAGCTTTAACCAGAGGCAAGAGTCCTTGGGGAGAGAGAGGGTTGCTGTCCGCTAGGAGAGGGTCCTGACTAGGGGAAGGAAATAGGACTCAAGGGACAGTATTGAAGGGACAGAGAGGAGGCCGACCAGGGAAGAGCTTTTCAAACAGGAACCCGAATACACACTGTAGCTGATGAGCGAGGTGGGTACCGGTGACAAGGGGCTGGCCACACAGTCACAGATCCTCAGCTTGTACTACGGTGTGTTATTAGGGGTATTAATTCTGGCCAATAAAATCTGAGCTTCAGCGGGCACACACTTCCAAGCCTCGGCGGCACAGACCCTATACAGTCTCCTCCAGCCAGGCTGCGCGGTTTGCTGAAGACAGACCTCAGAGTCATGGGAGCTGCTATGCGGAGGTATATCTTCACACAGTTTCAGCGTGACCTTGGGCAGGTCACTTGTCTTCTCTAATGTAAGAGTTGAGCAACATGAACTCTGAACTCAAACACTCTCTGACCTAATTCCGCCATCGTCATGGAGGTGGAGCCAGTACCTGCCGTCACAGCAGCCAGACCTTCGTGGCCATCAGTAACGATTGGCCTGACTTTGCCGGGGAAGAGACTGACGATTTGAAGTCTGAAGACCAGGGTGGACCTGTCTGAAGGGCTGAAACCTGCCCCCCCCCAACTCAAGTAACCAGGCTATGGCAAGAGTGATGTGTGCCCCCAGAGGAAGCCCAAGAACCACAGTCAGCTCCTCTTCCACCCCTTCCTCTGCACTCACTCCCCACCCCACCCCCACTGCCTCCCTGGAAGACGTAAGCCCTCTGATTGAAGACCTGTCTGGCTCTCAAATTACCTCGTTTTTTAAACTGATGCCACCTGGGCCAGAGGGCAAACATTCCCATTAGGGCTGAGCGTGTGCACATACCCACCCTGGTGCCTGGGCGTGCACACAGATGGCACACACACAGGCGGCGGCCCAGTGAGCACACATAAACGCAGGCCTTCGGGCATATCTGCATATACTGCTGTGTGCCTATAAATGTGCAGACCTCTGTGGCTCCGTGTGTTCACATTCAGGCAGGTGTGTGTTTATTACACGTGCATGTGTGTTTCCACAGGTGTGTGTGAATGGTGCCTCAATAAGCATGCTTTCAAACACCACGGGGCCAGGAAAGGCCGCATGCTCGGTAGGGACTGGTGGTCACTTCCGTAGCCAGAGATCTTGCTTGTCTTGCTCCCTTCTCTGGGAGAGTCCATTTCACAGTGTTGCCCAAAACTGCTGCTGGGCAGGCTGCCACCAACCCGCGCCCGCTTCTTCCCAATCCCACTGAAGCAGAGGCTGGGATAGGTAGTGTTGAGCACAGAGCTGTGGTGGTCATTTGGCCAGGAGCCACACTCTCTGCTCAACTGCACTGACCAAGCCCAAGAGTGGGGAGAACAGTTGTCCAAGGAATCCTCCAGCCTTTCTAGAAAGATCCAGGGATCACTCTACAAGCTGACAGTGTGTCCCTGAGCCCTCAGTGCTACATCTGGCTCCACCTCGCCACCCCCCCCCCAACACAGCTCAACCATAAACTTGACATCTTCTGTGTTACTCCTTTGGTGGCTTCCCACTCCCTATCTCCAGATGGCTTTGCATGACCCTAACGCCCCAAACTCTTCTCTCATGCCTCCTGCCTCATCTTCTATACTCCAGCGTCCCCCATAACATGCCACAATGCTTCACAACTCCATGACATGGCTCATACTGAGCCCCTCTGCCTGAGTGGGACCCTCTAGCTTTAACTGGTTTCACATCTACTCAGCCTTAAAAACCAAGCTTCCAGAAACCCCTCCCGAGCCAGGCTCATCTTCAGTGCTCCCAGAAACCCAGCATGGCTATGCCATAACACCGTGTTGTACTTCTTTATCATCTGCTTACCACTCTCTCTTCCCCACTGGACTATAAAGCCCCTGCCACCGGGCACCGTGTCCTAGGCATCGGGGAGATGCAGACAGGAATGTCCACTAAATGACCCGATGGTTCTCTCTAGATTGCCTTGCAATGAGCTGGATGAGATCGGAGGCTCCTCATGGTTTCCAGAAGCAATACTGGTAGGGAGTTGGCATGTCCAACTCTGGTGTGTATTCCCTCAAGCGGGTGGCACCATCTTTAGATTGTTTTGCAAGGCTTCTCTCAAGTTCTCCCTATAAAACAGTAGAATAATGGCAGTGTATGGCATTCCTTTTCTGGAGCCCAACCCAGGAGGCATCCAGCATGCCCAGCCCAAGCATGTAGGCAGCATATTTTGTTACTCTGATGTTTTGGCATCCCATTATTATTGCCTTGCTGACACTGGAGGGACCCCTCCCAACACTAGCTAATTCCTAGAAAGAGCAAACACCTAGAATGTACCTGTCATAGGCAAACAAGTCAATCCAGGGCCCATACCCCAACTGGCTCCTTTATGGGGCCCTCTTCTGCTCCAGGCCACTAGCACTGTGCCCTAAGCCCCTCAAGGCCAGGTACCAGACAACGAGGAACAACTCCTATGCCCTAGAGCTCACTAAAATGATTCAGACTAGCCAATGCCAAGCCCGCTCACCCCACCTTGTCCGTTCCTCCCCTTGAAAACCACTCAGTGGGCCAAACTTCTCACACCTGTTGGCTGCCTGACTGTCCAGCTAACTGGTCACCCCACAGCCACAAATATGCTGTCCCCCGCGTTCCCCAGGGCTCCATCATCCCTACCCTGAAGGTGATACCATTTCTGGGGAGGTTTCTGAAATGCCAACTTTATTAAGATTGATTTGGCCCGCCCGCCATTCTGACAGGACCAAAAGCAAACACGGCAGGGCCATGGGGGAGATTTGGTCATAATTACCATCTTTAATTACTGCTAAAACATCAATTGCTCTTGTTCAATTAGCAGTGCGGTTTCAGGCATGGCAAACTTTGCAACACAAAATAAGCTGAAAATTGATTTCTGAACACTTAATGCAGATCTGAAATTGCTAACCTGATAAGGTTGTCATAGAAGAGCCAACGTGGCCAAGGAGGAACTTTGCGGGGCTGTAATTGCCTTGGTAGGAAGATTAATAACTTGTATACTTACATCTTGTTCATCAAGTAGGAGGCATGAGTTGGGGGAACCAGAGAGGTGGGTGGGTGTGAGGCATGAAGGCAGAGGGAGGGTGTTAACGAGGACAACGGCAATTAGGCAGGAGAGAGCAGCAGCCTGCACCCAATGGTCCGTGAACGAGGACATGGCCCTTTGGGAGGGCAGGTGGGAGGGGCCGACTGCCTGGGATGGCTGCCAGAGAGAGACGACCTCTGCAAAGCAGACAGGTACTGGGCAGGCTGCTGGGGAGAGGATAACTGGGGTCCCAGCCACCCCTGCCTTCTCTCCAAGCCCTGGAAAAGGACCCTCAAGGTCAAACACCCCTAAGAGCTCAGTTGGCTGATGAAAGAGCTTTCTCTATTGAGGCCTCCTGGCAAGGAAGAGAGTCCAAGGTGACAGACCAGAGGAAGCGCAGCTGGGCTGGGGATGTGAAACCCCCGCTGCCACAGCTCGCATCATCTCTCCTCTTCCTGCCATGGGATTGACCGCGTTTCTTGGTGTGTATCACATAATGGTGGACCTGGAACATTCTGGAGCCACCAGGTACCCCACAGCCTGTGCAGTTGCTATTGTTATTATTATTATTATTATTATTATTATTATTATTATGGGCCTGTGGTTGATGTAAGGGCACAGTTCAAAAATCTGAACAGTCTTGGGAAAGGCCCCCTCTCCATCTCTGAACCCTGTCACTGATGCTGAGGAGAGTGAGGAAAATATTCCCTCTTCTGTTTATGAAACCAACATCTACTGTGCCAGGAACTGGACAAAGCACAGATAGATCAATGGGTCGATGGATCCATAGATGGGTGGATAAATGGATGGATGGGTTGATGGATGGAGTTAAGAGAGCAGGCTGGCAGGTAGGTGACTATTAGAGAGAGGTTATTGCATTTAACCCTCTCGGTGCCACTAGTGGGTAGGTGTTACTATCCCTATTTTATGGGTGAGGAAAAGAGGACTTATCAAGGTTAAGTAACTTACCCTACTAAGTGGTGGAGCTGAGATTCAAACCCACACCTCCCTGTGGGAAGAAACAATACTCTCAGTCTCTACTCTGCCCTGGAAGTGTCCTTTACACCTGTTCAGTGCTTTCCTCAACTGGGCTGGGCCAGATGACAGACAGGACTAGGAACCAGAAACGTCCTTGCCCACATCCCCCCGCCTGTAGAAATGGACACAGACATTCGCCCAGCCAGCTGTGCTGTGTGTGCAGCCAGCAGACATCCCTGGCCCAGGTCCTGAGCAGCAAACTGGACACTCTCAGGAGACACCCCTGCTAATGCCAGGCTGGGCAGGAGCCAGGCTATAACCAGGCCCCTCTCTTTTATTTCCTTAGAGCAGAGACCCATGACTCCTGTAGACCCAAAATTCAACTTAATTCAACAAATGTTTAGTGAAGACCTCTTGCCTGGCCTCAGCCGGAGAGAAGAGTAAGACTTTCCAAACATGCATTCCCTGGAAGAAGGAGAGGAAAAGAGGGAAGATCGTAGGGGTGTGAGCCTTGCAGAACAGATGAATGAGGTGCCAAGGGCGCAGGGGAAGGGAGCAGCTGGAAAAGGCTGCCCGGGGGAGGTAATGTCTGAATGGGCTGTACAGCTGGCCGGGAGCTGGCCGAGCAGACACAAAAGCCCCAGGGGCCTCGAAGCAGAAACATAGCGGTATGAAGGGGCCTGGTCTGTTGGAGGAAATAGAATCTGTTTGATGTCTCTGGCCTTGATGCCTGAGGTTGGGTCTGGGGTCTGAGGGAGAGATGAGGCTGGAGAGGATGGACCAGATGAAAGGCCCACAGGCCATGCTAGGCTTTATCTTGTAGGTGCAAGGAGTCAGCATGGCATCCCAGAAAGCTCCCTGTGGTCGGAGAGGAAAGAGGGTTCATGAACTTGCCAGGGTTTCTGTAACAAAGAAGCACAGCCTGGGTGGCTTAAACAACAAAGACTTAGGTCCTGAAGACCAGAAGGCCAAGATCGAGGTGCTGGCAGGGTTGGTTTCTTCCAAGGCCTCCCTCCTCCGTTTGTCTCCCCGTGTCCTCACGTGGTCTTCCCTCTGTGCTGTCTGTGTCCTAATCTCCTCTTCTCTTAAGGACACCAGTCATATCGGATTGGGGTCTACCCATATGACCTGATTTTAACATCATCCATATCTCTTTAAGGACCTTATCTCCAGATAAGGTCACAATTGGAAGCACCAAAGGTTAAGATTTCAACATATGAATTTGGTCCATAACAGAGACAGAGGCAATCAGACCAGAGAAAAGAAACCAATGGGAGCCTATTACTACAATCACGGCAAGAAGAGGTGAGGCTCACCCCCCAGAGCAAGGGGCTGCTTAGAGGAATGCGGTGTAGAGAGAAAATAAACAGGCTGTGTGGTATCTGGGTAGAAGGACTCCCTCACAGTTGCAGATGCTCATAGAGTCAGAGGCCGGGCCACCTGCTCCAGAGAAGTCTCTCTAAAATGTTTGTTTTCAGGGTGTCTGCATGGCACATCCGACTCTTGATTTCGGTTCAGATCATGATCTCAGGTTTGTGAGATCAAGCCCTGTGTCTGGCTCCATGCTCAGCAAAGAGTCTGCTTACAATTCTTTCCCTTGCCTTCTCCTTCTGCCCCTCCCTCCATCTCAAAAAAATTAAAAAATAAAATATTCACTTTCAGGACTCCTTAGAACAACATGGTATGCAAATCTATAGTGAACACACACACCATGCGAATCAGTGATACTGAGAAAATATCACATACTGCTTAGAGAGCTGGTCTAGTACAGTGCACAGGACCCCAGACCAGAAGTCAAGAAGCCTGGGTTCTGGGACCCATTATCTTTAAAAAGGTTATACTTCTTTCAGGGTCTCAGTTTTCTCCTATGTAAAAGGAGAGGGTTGAACTAGACTGTCTATAAGTTACCCTTCTATTCCATATACCCTATAAGCTTATTATTGCATAAGGAGCAGAGTGGGAATAAGAGCGGCAGGGAGTAAGAGAAGCCAGAAGGAGACTGGGGTGAATGAGGAGAGAAAGAGCAAGTCCCCCATTCATCACAGTAACCACTATCCAGGGACTGTCTTAATATGCAAAGATCCAAAGGCCAAGCCAGATCAGTGCCATCTTGGGCTGGCATGAGTGTTTCTAATAGTCATTTAAGAGAAAATAGTAATTATAATAAGTAAACAATGGTACAACAAACCAATTTGCCTTATTGCCTGAACTCCTCCAATGCTGATGACTCTGAAAGTATTCCCTGACTCTCCCCACTGACCCCAGACTCCATATCGCCCTCCTGCTTCAGGTCTCCATCCCACTTCCTGGCTTCAGTCAGTGGTGCCATCTTGGACTGCCCTCTATCTTGCCCACATCACCAATTGGCACCTGGCTTTGTTTTAGCAGAGGATCTTGCCTCCATCCTTCTTCTCTCTTCCCTTCCAGTACTCCCCCAATCTTGGAATTTTCCAGCTTCATGACCATTGTAGTTTCTTCTCCACAGAGTTGTACCCTCATGTTGATGGGCAACAGCCTCTAACTGGGTTCTTAGGTCCTGGAGACCAGAAGGCCAAGATCGAGTTGCTGGCAGGGTTGGTTTCTTCCAAGGCCTCCCTCCTCATTTGTCTGCCTCATCCCCACATGGTCTTCCCTCACTTCCTTTGGTGCTTCCTGCATATCCTCAGTCCCAAGTCCCAGCCTACCTAGGCCCTGCCCAGGTGCTGACTCAATGGAATACTACCCAGGTCCTAAGCCAATGAGAGTTGCTGCTCTCTGGGGGAGTTCCCAGGACAGGAAAGCAAGGGGAGGGAGAAGGGTAAAGGACCATGTGCAACTGCCTCCTTCCCTCCATATTCAGTCTCACTTTGTACTATTCTTTTGCATGTTCCACTCCATCCAGCCTTTGTTTGGGGGCTTCACCCCAACCCCACAAATTCAGTCCTAATCTCAAGTCATTGTCTGGGCTATGCTTGTTCATATAAACCCTTGTGCCCGTATCTCCCTGGTAAGGAGACTGTCCAAGACTGTATAGACTCTGTTGTGTTATTAGAGAGCCTCAACCACAGCTACCTGACCAGTGAAAGGAACTGATTCAAGTGTTTCATTAAGAGGGCAAAAAGTTCTATCCAAATAAGGAAAACAGTTATTCACTGGACCAATCAAATTGTCTCAGAAGTTTGAATAAGAAACTATGGAGAGAGCATCAGTCAATTGGTAGTAAAAAATGAAAAGATACATAGAAATAGGCATTGAGGTAATAGGGTTATTAGTGTTTCTTGAATAAGCAGAAACTATGAGTAAACAGAAGCTATAAGCTACATAGACCACCAAAATAAAGAATGTATGAAAGTTTTAGTTGCTGTTTCTCCTTCTAAAAGTAAAATGCTTCTCTTGAAAGTCACCGGAAAGCTACAAGGAGAAAAAGAAATCAACTCTATCTTTGACAAAGCTAGCAAAGACTTATTAACTCAGACACAACACAGAACTGGGATACAGAAAAATGCTAATAGAAAACAGCTGTGGCACAGAGCTCAGGCAAAGTTGGCCAAAAACACCCTCTAAGGTAAGTGCCACTCTCCAGTGTGAAAAAAAAAAAAAATCACACTCTCTTGTTAAGAATAATAAGGACAGGTATATGTTGTGCTGGGCATTGGGAACTAACTTGAACCTAATTTGACATGAAGCAGAAAAAGCAAAGGTGGGACCAATGATGAATCATGCAGATGAGTCATATTCATAGGAAGCAGTCTCTTAGTATTGGAGGACAGAGGAGTGAGGCTCCACATTATGAGTGTATCTGCAGTTCTCCTTGCCAGCTGGCTAGACAGAAGTAAAGTTTAAAAGATCTTACACTCCTGTCCCTATAGGAAAGTGCTGGTAGCCTAGAACATGACTGCTCTCCCTCCCCCACTCTAGAACTTCATGCCAATCGTCCAGGAAAAAGTGACCTCATTACAAGATGAATTAATAACCAAAGAGAAACTGCCATAGAATTTATATAATAAAGGTAGTATAACAAAAAAGAAGAGAACAGAGGAAAAAATTAGTAGACAAAAAACACTCACCAGAAAAATGAACTAACATATTACCATAGAAAATTTTAAAATTCAAGGGAGCAACTACTTCTACAAACCAAGAGCACAAAGAAGAGATACAAATGTTTTAGGGGGGGAAATCTGGCAAGGCAAGCAAAGGATAAAAATCATAAGATGACAGAACTCAGAAAATAAGTAGGGGAAAAAATGTAAAACCAACCACAGACCCTGCTGAAAGCATAGAAAGTGATATGGAGGACAAAATTAAAGAAAGTAAGAAAAATCAGAAACTATTAAAAGGCTAAAACACCAAGATCAGAGAGATATGGTTGGTCTGAAATGCAGACAAACATATATGTAACTCATATCCCTATAAAGAGAACAGATATTTAAAGATATTTTATAAGAATTTTCCAAAAAATGTAAGAGCAAATCTACCAATTAGAAAGGAAAATACAAGTACAGACTGATCAAATCCAGTAAATATTGTGGACTTCAAAGACAAATACTCCTTTGGAACATTCAGCCCAAAAGATCAAGTTGCTTTTAAGGGGGAGGGAAAACAATCAGGGTAACCTCAGACATCTCCACAACTTTAATCAAACAAAGAAATAATGGTGTAACCAAAGATACCATATCCAGACAAGCTATCAATCAAGTGTAGAGGCAACATTTATGAACATGCAAGACCATGAGATGATCAATCTCATGAGCCTGAGGAATCTACAAGAGGATAATCTCAAGGCAATCAAAAGATGAATGGAAAAAAGCATAGCTATAGAACTAAAGTGACACAAGATCCATATAACTAAGACCCACACTAAAGCAATGTAGTAATTATAGTTCTAGAACCAAAGGTAAAGGTTTTAAACCTTGATAACACAAAAAGTTTATAACCAACAAAACTTGGCTCAGGGAAGGAAGAGAAGGTAGAAAACAGTGGAAGTATGCTAATAATATTTTATTTCTAACTGGCTGTCAAAGATATCATTTAAGGCTAATAAAGTAAGTAATAGTCATGTCTAAATATTTAAAGGTATAAAAGGGAAACATTCAGAAAAAGAGTAATATGATCAGCTAAAGTGGTGGGGGGGAAGTAGCATTTAGTAGAAATACAGCAATTTTGTCATTTGTAGAGAAAGCAGTTAATAGATACTAGGGAACACACACACACACACATATACAAAAGGTAACCACTTGGAAGAAAATAGAAGCCTTTCAAATTATTAGAAGAAACATATACATAAAAAGCAAGCAAATAAAACACAATATGGAGTAAAGGATTGAAAAAATAAATGCAGCAGCAATAAGACCAGCAAGTATATCATAAAACATTACTTAAAAGGAAAAAAAAAGAGCAAACATGCTTGTCATATTAATTTATGTGAAGGGGATCACTTTACCTACTAAAATATTTTTACTCTCAGACTGCATCACAAAATAAGGTCCAAATTTCTTATGTCTCTTAAAACACAATTACCTAGAGAAGCTGGGAACAAAAGAATGGGTAAAGGTAGAACATGTGAGCACAAACAAAGGGAAGGAAAGAGTGATTTTAGGGGTTAATAAGATTTCACTTGAGGGCATCAAGTAGGACACAGAAGGATATTAAACTAGGAAGAAGAAAACATTCTAATGATGGAGTTCACCATTCCCAATGATGATCAAATGGTTGTGAAAATTCATATTTCAAACTTCATCACATCAACATTCTTTAAGTACAACTACAGGACACATAAGAACTAAAAGCATTTTAGTAGTCAGAGATGACACTTGGGCACCACGCTCATGCCAGAGGAAGTAAACACAAAATAATTCAGGATACAAAAGAACAAATAATCAAATTAAGAAAGTGATCCTGATACCCTGAAAATAATTCCTTCAAAACCCTGAAAAGAAAATTTTAAAAGTTGAACACCTTAGTCTACAAACACCACTGCAATATGCTCTCCAAAACAGAAACCATCCATTCCGTATGCTGGGATGATAATGAAATAAAATCAGAATTTTTAAAGAAAATTCTGACCACTCTGAAATTTTTATTCCTTCTCTTAAAGAGCATTTGGAACAAAGGGGAAGTCAAAGCTGAAGTTGGAAAATACCTTTAAATAATCCTAATGAAAGTATTATGTCGGAATTGCGCTAGAAGGATGATCACAGGTAAAAATAAAGATAAGTTAATTAAGCATGCAACTCAAGAACTTAGAAAAAAGACAGCAAACTTGAGCTGCAGAAAGCAGAAAGAAGACATTAGTTATGTGAAAGCAGAATACAATGAATGAAATTAGAGAACTGCAGAATTAATATATATATCTCCAAGAGGCAATTCTATTAAAAAAAAAAAAAAAAAGCCCGTAAAAGAGATAAACCATTAGCTAACATTATCAAGCCAAAGGGAGAAAACAGAAATACCCAAAATAAATAATTATAATGGGAAAATAACCATAGAAACTGATAAAATTTAAAACATAACATGACACTATTTTGCTCATCATTATGCAAAATAATTGGAGAATGTGGAAAAAGGGATAAGTATACAGGAAAATAAAATTGCTAAAACTAACTGCAGTAAAGTGAGATACTCTAGCAGATTAATTGCTATGCAAAACTACAGACAATTGTCAAAGGTGTCCCCCCACCCCCACCCAAAGAGCACCAAGCTCAGGGACTGTCACAGAAGAATTGTAACCAACTTTAGGAAATGGATCATTCTGATGCTCTGTAAATTCCTTTGGCACATACAAGCGCATACAATTTTTTTTGAAAATAGTGTAACACTGACATCAAAATCTGACAAAAGCATAAAAGGAAACTACAGCCCACTGTCACTTATGAATATCATAACAACAAAGAAATTATATAAAATATCAAGAAACAAAATATATATACGAACAACCACCAGTTAGAAAATAAAATAGAAGGAAAAAAATTAATCTATAACAGCAACAGAAGATCAGATACACAAAATTAAACCAAGAAATGTAGATCAAGAAGAAAAAAAAAAAAAAGGAAAGAAAGAAAACACCATAAGGCTCCAAGAGAAGATTTGCAGATGAAGATTTAACATTGAACATGTGAAAACCCTCTTTACGTTACTACACAGATTCAGTATGATCCTGCCCCCCTCCATATCAACAGAGTTGGGAGAGTTGGGATATTTGTTTTCAGTTTTGTTTCTTTGTTTTTGTTTGCTTGGGATTTGGGGGAGCAGAGCCAAAAAGATAATTCTGAAATAAATAATGACTTTGGGAAATAAATAAGTGAGAATTGCTAGCAAAAATATTTTTGAGGAGTAATGGGTGGTAGAAGCAGGATTAGCCTTACCAGATATTAAGACAAATTATAAAGCAAGGAGGCCATAATAATTAATACATCATAGTATGTGGCATGAACAGATGGACAGATTAATGGAACAGAAGAAACTCAAAGGCATCCTTTCAAAAGGGAGGAAGATAGAATTTTTAAAAAAAAATTAATGACATTTAGACAACTGGGTAGCCATTGGAGAGAAAATAAAAAAGAATAATTGTATTCCTTTTTTTTTAAATTTTTAAGTAATCTCTACTCTCAAAGTGGAGCTCAAACTCACAACCCTAAGATCAAGAATCATGTGTTCCATAGACTGAGCCAGCCAGGCACCCCTAAATTTGGATTCTTATCTCACACTGTACACCAAAGTCAACTCATGAAGAATCACATATTTACATTTTTACAAAAGAAAACCATAAAATTCTAGGGGAAAAAATGGGAGACTCTTACAGATTCTTAGAGTAGGATAGATCTTTTTAAATATGACCTAAAAGCCAGAGCCCATGTCACTAAGTTGATTCATTTGACCATCTAGAAATCAAATTCACTGAGTTTGGCACTGGGAGGCGGGAAACATCAAAACAAAGCCAAGACATAAATGATAAACTGGAAAACAAATTGCAAATATCATATTACAAACAATTCACTGAAAGGAGAAAGACTGTCTTATAAATCAGTGAGAAACTGGGCAAATGGTACAAACAGACATTCATCTAAAAGGGAACAGCCCCCAAACACAAGAAAGGATGCTTGCCCTCACCTGTAACAGGAGAAATGTTAACATGGTGACACTGTCTTTCCCCAAAAGATGGCCAAAAGTTAAAAAGTTCAATACTCCTTTTGTAAGAAAGTGTATAAAGACACCAAAAGTTGGCTTTTTGTGTTCTTGGTTTTTGATAGTAGAAGTGTAATTTGATATCCCCTGAATGAGGTTGTTCCTAGCTGGGTCTTTGAACCTAGGCAAGTCTCACACCTGAGTCTCAATAGCACTGTCTTAGAATTACTTTCAGAATGAAAAGGCACAGCATATGCAAACTGGCACAGCGCTCAGCAGTAACCATGATACACCTCACAGCTTGGTCATGTACCACCCTCTGTCCTTGTGAACTCAAAGGGAATATTCTATCCACAGCTAAGTTTGTTCAAAGGCTCTACTCTTTGGGGAAGGGGTCCTCCTCCCAAGAAGGAACTGGTATATCCCAGATGCCCAACCATGCTTGAGAAGGGCAGAGGCCCAGCCCCCATCCCTGGGAGCCCAGGATTTGCCTCCAGAGCAAGCCTCAGCCCCATCTGGCCCGCTGGTGGGGTAGGAAAGAACAGCACAGAGCCTTGGGCCTGAGAGCCACAAGCAATGGACATGCACACAAAATCAGAGGCAGCCTAGCTCACAGAATGTATTTTGAGGTTGCTGCTGTGCTCTAACTGGCCCAGATTCCTAACCGTTCGGTTCCAGTCCCAACATCAGCTTCCTGTACCAGCGGTTGACCAAACTCTCCGACTTCCTCTCAAGTGGGGGAAATGTAGGGAAGTTTGGTTGGATGCCATGACAACCCAGTGCTAGAGGGACCTCCAGACCCTTCAGCACACGCTCAGTTCTTCTTGGAGGTAAGAAAGCTGGTATCTACTTGAATCAAGAGCCTGCTGGTACCAGAAAAAGGAGATGCATACTTGGAATCCCTTCCAGTCTAGGCTGGAAACATAGCATCTCTGTGAGCAGGTTGCTTCCCTTCTCTGGGCCCCAGTTACCTCCCCATAAAATGAAGAAGTAGGATGAGCAACCTCTGTGGCTCTTCCAGCTCTGACACTGTGTGGCTCTAGGATCTGTCCCAAGAGCCAGCCTGGAGACCAATCAGACTGCCCTTTCTTGTAAGTTCCTCAGGGAAAGGGAAGGATTGGGGGGCTGCCTTCTGACGCTGCAGGCCTGGTTAGGGGGATGGACCTCTTCCTCTGCAGGCACCCCCACCTAGGAGGGGGGCTTCATCCATTCTTAACAGGGTAATACATAGAAATTTCAGCACCACAATACAACAAATGCCAGTTTATCAGTAGAAAAGGCAAAGCAGATGTTAAAAAACCAGTTAGAAGCCTCTATGATCCACAGAGAGGATGCAAAAGATAGAGAAAGTGGGAATGGAGGGATGAAGCTGAAAAAGTAGTTTTATTTGGGGGAGAACTGCTATAAGTGTTCTCCATCCTTCCCCAGGCAGGAGCAATGAAGAGAGGCATGCCCAATGAGAGGGACTTCCAAAGATCTCTCCAAGAGCTTGATAAGGCTCCCTTGCACCTTGAGGAGCCCAAGGGCTTAGCATCTAGCTTTTACCAGGATATTTAAAGAGCAAGCAAACAAGGCCCACGAGTTGTTTTTGTGGTAGGGAAAGAACTGTGTCCGGGGTGGGAAGCCCTGCACCCCCAGGATTTTTCAAGGACAGAAGATGCTTCTGCATTTCCTTAGACCAGAAGTGGGAAGAAGAGAGCCATCTGCAAGCCACTTTGTATCCTACACAAGACAGGCACCTGGGAGGGCAAGGGGACTCCAATAAGGAGTGAGCACCCACAGGATGAAAAGGGGGAGTTCTGGGGAGGGGTGGCAGCTTGAGGATGGCCCACAGAAGCAAGGTGCCATCAGGCAGGAGCCTCTGAGAAACCCACAAGAGAAGAGTCGGCTTCAAACGTCTGCTAGGTCCAGAGGGCACGGAGTCATTGTGTCTGTAGGGTTTCATCAGGAAAAGTGGAACTGCTATGAGTGAGATGAAATTGGGACTTATCGCAGGAATTAGCTTTCCACAGTTGTGTTAGCTGGGGAAGGGGTCTGTGCAGGGCAGCTACCTACGTCTGATGCTGGGTCTGACGTCACCATAGATCGTGAAGCAAGGGAGAGCGAGGGCAGACTGGGGCCTGTCTCTCCGTGCCTCCAACCTCAACAAGCAGCAGAAGGAGCGGGAGTCCCGGCCCAGGACTCAGAGTGGCTGAAGGGGGAGACCCAGCAGGAGCAGCAGCCTGGCCCCACGGAGGTGAGCCAGGAAGACTGTCGGCAAGATGTCTGAGCTACAGCAGCACCTGGTTCCCTAAACAGACCTTTGTAGCCTAAGGGCTGCTGCTTGCCTCTGCCTTCCCAACCTCACCTGGATCTCTCTTGTCCTCAATCCTAATCCAGAATCACTCAGAGAAGGGGATTCCAGGACCCTTCATTCATGCTGTGTTGACATAGCACAAAACCACCAGAGCCACCTTCTGACAGCATCATTCAGGTGAGAACATTCTCCCTTCCTCCCCTTGCCTTCCTGCACTCCCACGCCCGACGGGTCAGGAATGGCAGCCAGTAACTGGGGCAAAGCAAACTTTAGGAAAAGAAGTTGAACATATCTTTGGCCCCATGGCAGGCAGCTGGACCCACCTCCCTCAATATTCAACTAGAAATCAGGTCCTGTCACAGCAGCAACCAAAAATATAAAGTATTTTGGAAATTAATCTACCTGAAAATTCAAAGGGCCTTTACAAAGACAAGTTATACCTATTGAAGGATAAAACAGGCAATCTAAGTAAGTAGAGAAATTTATCCCCAAATTAATTCACAAACTCAATACAATTCCGAACCAAATTCTGGCTTGCTTACTAAAAGTTAGCTTTTAGTTCATTATGAATGAATCTGAATATCTTTTCCATATACCACTTATTTGCTTGCTTCATTTCCTCTTTAGGGAATTGTCTTACTTCTATGATCATCTTCCTTCACAGGGGTGTTCCTGGATTTTCGTGATTGGATGAACACTTTACTAAAATGACAAATATTTTCCTGTCATGCTCATATAAAACGCCTCTAAGTTTGTTGATTGCCCTTAAATTCTGCTTATAAAGTTTGGACATCAAGAGTTTTCCATTTTTATGTAGTTAAGTCTGTCAGTACGTATTGATTTCTTCCATTACTTTTAAGGTGAGACACGGGAATCAGATATTTATTCTAATTTCCTGTGATTTCACTTTTACAGTTCACTTCCTATTTTTTTAAACTGAGATCTAATTGACATACAACATTATGTTAGTTTCAGGTGAACAACTCAATGATTTCATATACGTATATATTACAAAAGGATCACCTGCTAACATCCATCACCATAGCACCAACAAAATTTTTTTCTTGTGTTGAGAACTTTTAAGATGTACTCTCCTAGCAATTTTCAAACGTACAGTAAGGAGTATTAACTATACTCGCTCTATATTCGCCGTGCTGTACTTATTTTATAACTGAAAGTCTACACATTTTGACCCCTTCACTTCTTTGTCCCTTCCCCCCGTGACAGTTAGCTTCTTTATCCATACAAAATGTATCTTCTTTTTTTAAAATTTTAAAAAAGATTTTATTTATATATTTGACACAGAGAGATCACAAATAGGCAGAGAGGCAGGCAGAGACAGAGGAGGAAGCAGGCTCCCTGCTGAGCAGAGAGCCCAATGCGGCCTGGATCCCAGGACCCTGAGATCATGACCTGAGCAGAAGCAGAGGTTTAACCCTCTGAGCCACCTAGTGCCCCCAAAATGTATCTTCTGATGATATAAACTATGTATCTGAATGCTGTCTTCTTCCTCGCTGCCCCCCACCCCCCCCCCGCCCCTACCCACGGGGTAATCTTTCCCAGATCTTCCATTTGTAACAAAGTGGTTAATTTTGTATTATCTTGACACCTGGCACGAGAATTCCTCTTGGGGGACAATAGTCATTGTTTAGAAGGTCCTCTTGATAAATGTGGGATAAAAGGTGAGCCCTCTGAAAATCCAAGGGGCAGTGGCACTAAAACTTTGGATAAGGGGGAAAGCCACTCTGAATGAGATTCAGAAGGAATTCATGGCGATTCACATACAAGAATAGTGAGAGAAAATGAAAACCAAGAAGAGAAGATGGCAAAGCAATGAGCCAGAAATGTGGCAAGAGGATGGAAGGAGCCAGTGAAGCATGTAGAAAATGAGGTGACAATGTTCGTACTTTAGAAGCTGATGCTTGTGGAAACTGATCTCCCTGAATTTCAGCAGTTGAAATCCTCCCTCTTTTGTCATCATCCTGCTTAAAATACTTTGTGTTGGTGAATTTTTCCAGCTGGAATTCCCTAGAAGATTGACAAATTCTAAAATGGAAGAACAAAGAGCTGCACAGTTTTGTTTTGTTTTGTTTTGTTTTTTTTAAAGGAAGAACAATGCCTTATCAGCTACTGGAACTTGTCGAGCCGTGGTAATTCTTTTAGTCAGGGTGGGCAAGATTTTGCTGCAGAAACAATAACCTCCCAGTGCAATCATTTAACACAGCCAAGGTCTGCTCCTCACTCATGTTATGTGTCCATCAAAGGTTGCCTGGAGGCTCGGCTCGGTGTCATCCAGGCTGACAACGCCTACCTGACCGGAGCATCGCAGGTTGTCACGGCAGGGGGAAGGGAATGTGGGGAATTACACACTGGCTCGGAAAGCTTCCTTCCAGAAGTGACATGTGTCACTTCTGCTCATACTGCATTGTCCAAATCAAGTCACAGAGGCACAGCAAACTCCAAGTGGACAGGGAAATGCAGTCTTACTATTTTCCTGAAAGAGAGGAGAACTTCACTATTTTCAAACAGTGCTAATGATGACAACAATCATTTTTTAAAAAGAAAACTAGAGGGAGTACCAAGGACTAACAAATAAATGAATAAAACAGAACTGAGAACACACAATAAAATATGCCTCTCTATATATATACAAACATATATATTATGTGTTTATGTGTCCATCCGATCAGGCATATGACACAGGTGAAATCCTAAAGACTGGGAGGAAAGGCGATTTGTTTAGCAGGCAGTGTTGGGGACACTGGCTTACCATACAGATGAAAATCAAGTTTCCATCTCTCCTTCTGCTATATAAAAACCTGAACTCCCCAAGACTAGGGCCCTAAGTGTGACCTGCAAATCTATTGGACAGTATATGAAAAAATCTCTTTGTGACCTTGGTGTGGGAAGACTTCTTTAATAAGACCCCAAAAGGCTCCAACCATCAGGCAAGAAAGAAATGATGCATTTGACTAGAATAAAATTGAGGTTCTCTGTTCACCGACAGAACAGAATGCCAGAGAGAGTTACCAGACAGGTGACCAGCCAGGAGAAGATGTTGCAACAACTGGAACAGAGAGCATGCCAGAGTCTAGTAAATATCATATAGTTGAACTCCTTCAAATCAACCAGGAAAAAAAAAAAAACAACAAAACAGAAACAACTGAGGAAGGGAAAGAAATATGACCAGGCAATTCACATGAGGTGAAATCTGCAAAGTCCCTCACTGTAACAGGTGCACCGTGAGGTAGGCAACTACGTGGTAACCAGAGAAACTCAAGAACCAGTGGAGCATCCCCCAAAGGCCCATCCGCCTGGCAACAGTTAGAAGGCCAGATGACACCATGTGCTGGAAAAGATGTAGGAAAAGCACCAGCCACTGGCACTGCCAGAGGCGGAGTCTGCAGAGAGAGCCGACCTCAAGAGCCGTGTGCCAGTTGTGAGCGGGTGTGAACAGGGCCAGCAAGCCTTCTCCTGGGTGTGCACTGCACAAAACTCCCCCAGCGACCCACAAGAGGACATGCTTGAGATTGTCCATCACGGCAGGGAACTGAGTCAGCCCGGTGTCTGTCACTAGGACATCAAAGCCCCCTTTGGTGGGTGCGTAGGTGAAATTCCCTGCACCATCGAGAGGCAGCGAAATGGATGGAGATACAGCAGCATGAACGAATATGAAAAGCAGCTGAGCAAAAGAAGTAAAGACCACACTGTATGTAGGTAAAGACAGGGAGCTAAGCATGGGGGTGAGATGGAAAGAAATAATAGAGCAAAACAAAACAGGGGCCTTCTGCAGATGAATGGTGACAGTTGCTCCACGGTGCAGAACAGGATTAACTCAGCCCTGTGTGTCTCTTGCCCAATAAATGGAAGGAAAACGAAAGCAACCAGTTGGAATCACTGCGCTGCTGGACAGTGGCACTTGCACTCCAATTCCATGGGTTAGAATGGCTTCTCACATTTTTACCTGCAGATCCCTGGGTTGGCTCCCAGAGATTCAGATTCAGTAGGACTGATGTGGAGCCCTGAGCATCTGTGTCCCTATCCAGTTCCCCCGTAATGCTGATGCTGCTGTGCAAGGAACCATAGGTTGAGGAGCAAGGAGCTAGACCACAGTCAGAAAACCATACCTCCTGCCAGGGACACTGGGAAGGCTAGTCTAAATCTGCTCCAGGAAGGACAAGAAAGAGGTCTAATAAACAGCTGGCTAGTGTCCGCCCCGTGGTCACACCCTCACTTCTAGTACCTACAAGTCTCAACCACTAGCTCTTTCCACACGCCCACACTGAGCTTCCCTGCTACTTTGTAAACTCCGTGAGCACAAGGGCCATGCCTCGCTGTGCTCCTGTCTCCATTGCCCCGCACCTAGCTCAATGCCTGGCACATAGCAGAGACTCAATAAATGCTTGCTGATACTAGGCTGGGCAATTAAAGTTTTTGAGCATGAAAACGCCTGGTAAGAGTCAGTGTAGGGATCTCACCAACAACTGGGAAAGAGAGGTTCAAAGTGGGAGTAAAGTAAGTTTCAGGGGAGGCAGGTGTCAACTAGGAAGGCTGGGATGGAAAGGAAGGGTCCTGTGGGTCTCCCCCTGCTGCCAACTGCCCAATCTACTGAGTTTCTTTCTCCCTCTCCTCTCCCTTGCTTCCCTCAACACCTTCTCCTCCAATGACACTCAGAGCGGATGGCAAGGACCCCATGGTCTAGCCCAAAGTTGCTGGGAGCTGGGAGTAGGGACAGGAACACAGGCCTCCAAGTCCAGAGGGGACTAGCCAGATTTGGATGAACAGTGGGTTGGCTAGATGAAAGGCCACGAGCTCCCTGGAACCCAAAGGGTCAGGGCAAGACCATCTCTGGGGATGGAGGAGATTCTCCACTGGTCTCAGTGGCTCTTTCTGCCCTGGTGCCACCTCCTCAGCTTTCTGAGCCCTGCTCTCCATGCTTCGGCTCAGACAACAGGTCACTGAAGCCAGAGTCTGTTCTGGGGCCAAGTCAACACCTCCGTTTTCCTCTCAGTGCCCACACTGGCATGGAGATACATGAACCCTTCTAAGATATAATTAAATACTGAGATTCTAGGCTATTTACACCTTCATTTGATTTATTTTGTTCCCCTTCTCTAGTGCTTTTCCCCTAAGGGGACCGGGGTTAAATTACTTATTTAATCACTTACTTAAGTGATTTTTTTTGTGGTGCCATGTCACACTGCCATATGCATCTACAGGGAGGGTCACCAGACAGTCTTCCTGGGTGACCTGATGGGCTGGCCGTGGCCGGGGGAGGGCGGCTCTCCCATCTATCCAACTCAATGTGAGCACCTGTGTGAAGCCCAAATTCTCCCGGACACTTGAGAGCTAGGCACAGAGGATATGCATGTCTAGAACATTGCTCAAATTTTCCAGCTGTTACCTGGGATTCAGACAATAGGGGAAAGGCACCTTTTATGACGGCTGAGGCACTGGGGAAGGAGTGTCTGGACCTGGGGTGGGAGTGGGTCTGTGGCCCACCAGCCAGGCCAGCCCTGAGGCGGCAGGCTCCCACAGCCCCCAGGCGGAGATGGCTGTGAGCACCCAGCCAGGGAGCCCTGTTCCCAACCTCAGACTGACCTCTCCTGGTCAGACCCTGCAAAGCAGTTTGCAAAGAGAAAGGGTGAGTCGTAGTCTGTGTGCTTACCATTTTCTGGCCACCTTCCCCCCAAAGAGAGGGAAGAAAGGGGACAAAGAGGAAATCAGGAGGAGTAAGTTGGCCCTCCCACCCTCCAGCCTCCCCCTCTCCCCCAGACTCCAGCTGTCGGCCTAAAATCACAAAGCCTTTTCGCTCAAAACCCCGAGAAAAAAAAGAGAGCAAAGCGAAGGAAAGAGAAGAAGCAGCAGTGAATTTCAAAAGGAGGGCTAATTTGTGCAGCGCCGGACAGCTGCATTTGCATAATGAAATGTGCAGAGGATGTTTGGCTCATGTATTTTTTAGAAGGTTTAACTTTAATTTTATTTAGCCTAAGAAGGGCATGTCACTCAAACTCCGCTGGTCATTTATAAAAATATTTCAATTGTGTTTCCAAGGAGCTGTCTTTCTGGCCTAAGTGGCTGGTGCTGGAGGTTGTGAATGCTAATGCAGAGGTCGGAAGATCGATGGGGAGGGAGAGCAGGAGAGAAAAAACTGGGAGGGGCAGAGACACCAAGAAAGAGACACGGAAGATGCAGAGAAGAAAGGACAGGCAGGAAGACAAAGAAAGAGAGAGTGTGGAGTGGGACAAGGCCTCAAAAGAAGCAGGTCAGGTAAACATCCACAGCAGGTGTGGGAATGGGCCTTCCCAGTGGACCACACCTCACTCACGCAGGTCGCCCCACTCTCCCAGCTCAGGGCGTTCAGGTCTGTTTTGAGTATTGCTACTCTAATCTCCAAAAAAATACCACTTCCAAGAAGGGCACTCTAGGACCAAGCTGTCTGCCTTCTACCCCCAGGCCCTGCGCTGGAGGCATTTTCTCCCATCTGTAATTCTGAACTGTAATGAAGGAGCTCTATTGTGGTCTGTTTGCATCAGTGATGGGCAAGGGAGGGCTGAGCTGAGCGAAGCTGCGTACACTTTTTTCCTCTTGCCATTATGGTAACAATTACCCTTCAACTCCCCTCACTAGTTTCAACACAAACACCCCAGCCTCCTAAATAAAGTGCTCTCAGACTTTCCCAGCACAGTCGGGAGGGCGGGCGGGCGGGCGAGGATAGTGACAGTAGCACACAGAAGAGATGAGGAGCGGGGAGGAAGAGGAACATGTATCTGTAGAATATCTTTTCCTCTCCCGCACTGGCATCAGAGAGACCCTAGACTCACAAGCCAATCTCTGATTCACTGATGTTTAAACTGAGAGCCAGGGAAGGGAGGAAAGCCATCCAGAGGCTGGCTAGCCCTCAGGTTAGAGCTCTCGAGGCCACACCTCACTGTTTCCCACCTTCCTTTGCCAACCCAACCCAAGGTGGGCTCCTTCTGCCTCCTCTCAGCTCTCGAGAGACCAAAAAGGAGATCCCCAGGAACCTGCTCAGGAAACGTCCACCTCCCAGATCCTTGGTTAGGTCATCTAATCTGAGCATTCGCTCTCTACTCGATCTGGGGACACAGCCAGGGGACCAGGCATTCTGGTCTGAGGACAGTTCCCGTGGTGCCCACCTTGGAGTTCATGGTGGCTGATCCAGAATGTGCGGCAGGGGGGCACCCTAGAACCTTCCCACAGGGGGGACCCCAGTCCCTACTGCAAACAGATGGCAACGGTACACAGCCAAGGTGGTCTGAGGCTAGAGCTGGCTCCCAAAGCTCCTGGACTTGGCACAGGGTGCAGGGTAGGGTGGGTAGCCCTTATGGTGACATGGGACAGTGGCCTGAGGGGAGGGGAGTTGGAGCTGGTCCATCTGGGTTCAATTTTGCTTGAATTAATCACTTGAGCAAGTCACCTAACCTCTTTGATCCTCCCTTTTCTCATCTGTAAAAAGGAGGGAAGTCCATCTTACCTGTCAGGTTGCCATGAGGCTTTGACATCATGCATTATATAATGTGTGGCCCGTGGCAGTAAGAGGGTTTGAGGGACTTTCTGCTGGGTGCCCGAAGGATGGGCTGCACATGCAAAGCTACCACACCAGTCCTGGGCAGATCAGGAGCAGAAACAGAGCCGGGAGAGCAGAGCCGGCTCCTGCCCTTGAAGAACACCTCATACGTGACTACTACTGATGGCCCATGATTGTGTTGGTCCTTGTCGTTAACAAAAAAGCTGGACAAAGAATAGAGAATCAGAGACTGCTGAAAGCAGAAGAGGTAGAAACAATCTAATGCAATACTCTTCTAAGGCTTTCAAGTCAAAGATAAGAAGTCTCAAGTCGAGAGAGGGGCACAACAGCCAGCCCTAGGTCACATAGCTGGTCCATGCAGAGCCAAGACTCAGCCTGCCGCTCCACGCCCTGGTTTCCTCTCCTCTCCCATGATTAAGACTAACTGCTTCCGGTGTGTCAGACTCCCCGCCCTTCCCACCCCCAAATCCCCCACGTGCACACACCTGCATGTGAGCACACACAGGTCCAGAACAGGCTGGAGTGGGCTTCTGGCTCACCGGTTCCCACTATGCAGACAGAGGGGGCAGCTGAGACCAGTGTGGGATGGGAGGAGGGCCAGGGGAGGGGGCTGGCGCTGGCCACCGCAGCCCCTCGGGAGACGCCTGCATATGGCCAGGCGGGCCTGGCGGCCTGTGCGCACTAATCCTGCTGTCAGCCAGGCCGGGCGCCGGATTAGGAAATGTCACGTTTCAAAGGAAATTATTTCCATTTTATCCCCAGGAAAGGAAAAGGCAGAGAGACAAGCGAACGCCCAGGGTTGTGTGTTGGGAGACAGGCCAGCATATGGACCTGAGACAGGCGCCCCTCCCCCCTTGGGCCCCTCAGCAGACGCCCAGAAGTGACAGCCACTGCCCGGCTGAGTTCATCCCAGCCAAGGACAAATGGATTTCACAGTTTATCAAGGGAGGAAGGGGCGTGTCATGGACTCCTCAAGCGTGACCCACCTTTGGTCCCTGCTTTCCCACCCTGAGCTCAGCCCGAGCCCCCTCCAGGGGCTGGCTCCTGGGCCCTACCTCTGGGGATTGGCAAGTCTGAGAGAGATGTCACCCCGGATCCTCTGAGCCTCTGTGCTGGGTGGGACCTTCCAGACCCCCAGCCCCGGCCTGGCCCCAAGGTCCTGCCTCTCATCTGGGGTTCTCCACTCTGCAGGCAAGCCAAAACCTCAAGACCCAGGGAACGCAATAATGCCTGCTCCCTTTCTAGACTTCTCTCTCTGCTATTACTTTTCTGCTTCTCTACCTTCTCTCCAGCCTCATAATAAACACTTCTCATTCTCACCGCCACTGAAAATGATGGGGCTTCTTAATTACAAAAGTAATGTCACAATATTAGCAATTAATTAATTCTAATCTGGCCCGGAAGAGAGGTCGAGCGCACAATTGCCCCATACGCCTCTGGAGCTGAGGACCACCCCAGAGGATATTGTGATTGAAATATATTTGTATGGAGTTATTAGATACTATCTGCAATCAATCCATTACCATAAACTTAAGCTTCCACGTTCTTTCGTATTAAATGAATTTTCATATCACATTTCCCAATAAGCACTGCCTCAAGTCAACCCTTATTTATCTAATAACGCCATGCAAATATTTTATTATATTTCAATGAAATGTGTCGAAAACTATTACCTTGTGCTGCCTTTGGGGTGAAGAGGGAACAATGCTGAGTGGGAGGTGGGGAGACTTCCCTCAGTGACTGCTCTGTGAGGAAGCAGGCCCTCTCCTTCTCCCAACTCCCTCCACGTCTGCATCCCCACTCCAGGCCCCCAGTCCTTTCGGTGAGGTAGGTCTGCAAGGAAAGGATTTCCTAGCCTCAACCTAAGAACTTGCAGGGTGAACGCAAGTCCCTCAAGGAGAGAAGGGATGCCTCCCCAGTTGCAGCAGCCCTCCGCGCTGGCCGGACGGTTGGCTGACCAGTGCCGGACGCTTGACTGTACAGTCACACGGAGTCCCTCGCTCAGGGGACCCTGTGCTTTGTTTACAGGCTGTCCGCGACCGTGATGAAATTCTCAATCATTTTTGAATAAGGGGCTTCACACGCTCAGTTTGCATCAAGGGATCCCACCGATGCTGTAGCTGGTCCTGCCCAGGACGCACTCGAATTCCACCAACTGGTTTTGTACTTCTCAGACATGCTGCACACGCCAGGGCGTTCACCTACAGTCTTGCAGCCGAACCTCTGGGGTCAAAAGAGGCCCTTTGCAGTCCTGCCTTTCCTGCCTGTCCAGACTCCCTTCCTGCCACAGGCCTGCTCCCAGAGATCTCACCATCGTGCAAACGAGGACCCAGAGGCGTGGGCCCACAGCTCCACATCCAACAAGCAGAGATCCTGGGCCCCAGAGGTGAGATGACTGCCACTGAATTGCTGGTGCCAGCGTCACGAGACCGTTCTGGGCCTGGGCACGGGTGGACCTGGTGACCCTGCTCAGCGTCTCCTGGGATCCCGCCCCTGCTCCACGGTGGTCTGTCACCATCCCCATTTCAGCTGGCAGAGTTCAGGGGGAGCATGAACCCCCAGTGTCCCTGTCCCTACTTCACAGTCTTTCTAACTAATCTAGAAGGACTGGCTTCTTGGAGACCAAAGCTCCCAAAATGGCCATTTGTTTTTTGCTTTGTTTTGTTTGTTTTTTAAATTAATGTATTTATTTTAGAGAGAGCAGGGAGAGGGGCAGGAGGGGAGAATTTCGGGCAGACTCTGTGCGGAGCAGGGAACCCGATGCAGGACTCGATCCCATGACCCAGAGACCAAGACCTGAGCCCAAACCGAAAGTCCAATGCTTTACTGACTGCATCCCCCAGGTGCCCCATTATTTGGCTTTTTAGCTTTGTGGTTCCTCCAGCCTGGAAACACATTTCCCAGGGACCAGAGGGCATCAAACTTACATACGTATCTCCTTCCCTGCTCTCATTTTCAGTTTTACCAGCTGCAAAACGGGAAAATAGTATCTTCAGTGAAAATCTCTCAGAGTTCTGTGGAAATCAGGTGAAACAGTAGAGTTTCTAAAGCCTCATGTGATTTTCTAGTTCTCGAGCAAGTGTGTCTGGGCTAAAATGGGTCCTCAGTGATCTGTGCACTTTCCCAGGCTTGTGGTCCCCTGC
>PITA01012556.1:36446-61614 GCA_004023965.1 Spilogale gracilis
CGCCCCGCAGGAGGCTGTCAGCACCAGGGCCCCGGGGGGTGAGAAGTGAGACATGTCCCTCGGGCACGCACACACCAAAAACCAAGCCAGCCCAAGCCAGCGTCCCTGCTCTCCCCCAGCTTCTCCTCCCTGCAGGCAGCCCAGGGAGCGTACATTATTTAGAGAAATTATTTAGCATTCTGCTTCTGTCATTCCTTGCCATGGCACCAGGCCCTGATATGTGATAAAAATATCAACGTTGAATCGGCTCTGACAACTGCTGTTTACTTGCAGTGTCACTAGAGCTGGAGCCGGGGGCAGAGTCGACAGCTCCTACAGGACCTCAGGCTCCAGCAACAGGGGCGGCGGTCGGAAGTCTCTCCAGCTCCCCAGAGGGGCGGAAGGCTGGGAGAACAACCAGGAAGGACGGCTGTGAGAGGGGCCACCTCAGGGACGTGCTGCTGCCCACACACCATGCCGCAAACCCCGCACCCCCAGTCCTTCCCACTCTGGCCAAGCTTCCCACCCTGGCAAGGGTTCATGTCACCAGCTGTAGAAAAACGCCAATAAAAATCCAATGGAATCTTTCCAGCATGCACGGTACTACATGAGCAGTCAATCACATGATACCTTCTTCAAGTTCCACCTCAGTCCTGCAGGAAGGAAGTTATGCCCCTGTATTCCAGATTCTAACACTAAGTCTGGGAGACGTTATGTAGCTTTTCTGAGGGCACACAGAAAACCGGCATGGAGCCTGGGTCTGTCTGACGGGAGTCCGGGGCATCGTAAGATAACATGCTGGCCGAGGGCATCCAGGTGCAGCGATCGGAATCCAGCATGGGGCACCGACCAGAAGATGCCCATCCTCTGAAGGCCAATGAGGATGGATCTTTCTCCCTAGTGTGTGACCCCTAACTTGGTATGAACTAATTCAACCTACCTGGATGGAGGTAGGAGCATGAACCACTCCACCTGTGTTGAGGATACCAAACAAGTGTTGGTTAGACTTTGCACTTTCCTTGGTCTTCCCCTTTCGTCAGTCCCAGGGCTAAGCAAGGATCCATAGGCAACTGGAGAAGAAAGAGAGCACAGAACTTCAGGGAGCGAGAGGGCAGAATACCAAGGACAGCAGGAGGAAGGAAGCACAGAATAAGAGCAGGAACCCAAGACAGAGAGAGCTCTGTCGTCACAGGACACTCACATGACCAACATCACTCTCAGGGGTCTCTCTTCTTGGGAACAGAAGCCACATCCCCCTCCCTGGGACCTGGGCCCAGTGGTGATTGCTTTAGAGAGATTTGGACAGAGCGGGAAGACCAGGATGCAGATGGGCTTCAAATGATGATAGAGGAGAGGTACTGTGTGTTTAGCCTATAGAAGACTTGCAAGGACAAAGGATCGAATATATAAAGAGCTGTTAGAGAATGGATTTGGCCATTCAGCCCATAAAGTATGGAATTCATTCTGCTATTGAGGAAAGGAACAGATGAGGTAGCCCAAAGCCATAGGTGACCAGTGATGGCACTCGGACCACCTGTGTGGAGGCCCCATGGAGGAGAAGAATTCACAAAACATGAGGCTAGAAGGACATTTGAGGAGCTCTGTTGTAGCAGTAGTGAGCTTCCTATCCCTGGGGCATGCAAAGAAAGACCGGTCAAGGACTTGGGGGAGAAAGGGTGCAGCAGAAAGGATCTGAATATTAGGAAGCAAGTCCAAGCCTTTCAACATAGAGCTTCCTGGTTTCTTGGCCTCCAGCAGGACCAGAGGGGAGAGGAAGAGTTGTTCCACGCACATGCCTGGGCCCAGAGCAGGGTCTATCCAAGTCTTCCGTCACTCCTTGGAGAGCAGAGGATTTCTGTATTAGCCAGCCCCTCACAATGATGACCTGTGTCAGTCACTCGTTGTGCTCTGGGAGACCCAGGTGACCCTGGGGTACAACTACCCCATTAGCCTTCCGCCCCTGTGTGGGATAAGGCCTCCAGATGGGCTAATGGAAATCATCCAAATTGAGTTCAATTGAGCAGAAGAAAGGAGGATGGATCCCATTAATTATCCCCAGGCTGACCTCATGCATCATCCCAAACACAGCACACCACTTCCAACAGACAACAGCAATTAGTGATGTGGAACTTGGATGTTGTCAAAATAAAGATCCAGGCTCTGCTCACAGAGCGTGAGATGACAAGATGGCCCCGGGTTGGCCCGGCAAGACTGTCTCGGCACATCTGATGGGAGGGCACAGACTGCAAAGCCAGACAGACCCAGGCTTCTCTGCTCACTGGCTGTGTGACCTTGAACCAGTGACTTGGCTTCTCTGAGCCTCTATCTTCTCAGCCATGAAACAGGTCGAATAGAGTCCACTTGGTAGGCTTATTAAGAGGATTTCATGAGCTAGCATGTGGCATGGTCGTGGACCCTCTGTGTGACCTTGGGAAAGTCACTGCTTTCATGAAGTCCCAGGGTCTCACTCCGTAAAACGAGAGGGTTTGTCCACAGATGGCTAAGGTTCTTCAAGCTCTAAAGTCCTGCCCTCCATGATTTCAGAACTTATAGCCAAGTCTGAGGTGGGCCAAGAAAAGCCACCAGTCCTTACAACCTGATGCCTGTCTCCCTCCCTCAACTCTAAACTCACTCCCTGAGGACAAGGGTCTCCAGCTTGCCTCCCCTCCCAATCCCGACTCTAAGCAAACCCAGGCACCAACTCTCCAGCCATCCATCAATGTCATAAGACCTACAAGTCACTAACTTTTGATTTATGAAGCACTTTGCTGTCTCCAGCCAGGTGCCCTCTACCTCTGCCCCACACAGAAGACAGCCTACTCCTTGGAAGATAAAAAGTCATTGTTTCCCTCTCACTTCAGTATTGATGAGGAGAGTACACGGCTATCGGTGTTTTATCGACAGGCAGCTATCTCTCTTGCCTGGGGTAGATGGCCTTTAATAAGATAGAGAGAAAGAGAAAAAGTCTGCTGGGTCATAGAGTCAGAGGCAGGGAAGGCCAAGTGAGGGGTGGGCTGGGCAGCTGGGCGATCTGGGTTACAATGCTGCATTTCTGGGACAGGGTCTCAAGGGCCATAGCTGCCCTTCTCCAGCCTAGCCCAGCCAGCATGAGAGGGGAGGCTGGCGGATGCACATGTCTCTCCAGGCTGGACACTCTCAGCTGACCCCATACCCTGCACGCTGGACATTGCCAATTCCCTCCCCTAATCCTACCACCCTTCTCCCCACTGTGTGACCCAACTCCTCCAGCTGGTGGTCTCCACCGGGACCCTGACCTGGTCCGTTCCTCGGTGCAGACCAGTCAGGGAGCCTGTCCTCAGCTCTGAGCTGCTGTGAGGACACAGGGGCACAGAGGGGGCGCAGACTATCTAAGGCACCCTGGGGAGCACAGGTAACAAACAGGGCCACTGGGCAGACACAGGAGCCGATGTCCACCTACATTACAGAGTCAAGGATCTCTCCTCTGCTTCCCTTCTCCAACCCAGCTGTGTCCCCCAATCTACCCATTTTTTCCTCTTATTCAGTAAATCTTAAGTGAAACCAATCTACACTGCAGGCAGAGGGCTAGAACCCGAATTATAAAAATAGACAGTTCCTGCCCCACGGGGCTGCCAGTTGGTGGGAGTCAGATGTGCATACAGAACTAGGGACACAGAGTCCTAAAAGTGCTGCAAGACGGGCCATCACAGGTCACAGTGGGCATTGCCCACTTCTTTCTGAGAACTGGATACCAGACAGGGTATCCATCAACACATCTGGAGACAAATCTTCCCTGTGAAGGGCTGTTTGGATGAGGACCTCTGTGGAGGCTGGAGAATGACCTGGATGATAAACCTAAGACCGCACGCAGCTGTAACCCTAGGGGTCCCAGCCCAGTCTTGCCCTTGCCCTTGACTTTCTTCCCTCTGAGCAGTAGGTATGGTAACCTGGAGCTTCACCATTTCTCCCAGGGGGCCCCCTGGCTTGGAGGAAGAGGCAGGGAGCAGGGCCCCAAAGAATGGCCCACGGCTCCCTCCAAGACTGCCTCCCTCCAGCTACCAGATGGAGTATGTGTCAGCTCAGGAGTCCAAAAACCACCAATTCCCCTCCCAAGGATAGGATTCGTTCCAGAGCCTCCCTCCTGGAATGTATTCCAGCAAGGAAGGGGCCTGTTTGAGGGATCACTGCAGCTCAGAGAGGAATTTATAGGATTAATCTTTAATACTTGCCAGGATCAGTAATTTGATTATTAAAAGAAGAAATAATAAAATAACAAGCTGATTCCATGTTGTTGGATGAGGGTCCCTCCTTCCAAACGCAAACATTCCTACATACACACAAGCTGTCCCAGAAAAACCTATGGTGGCAGCAATGAGCACCAGGACCCCTGATCTCAAAGGACAAAGGTGGGGTTGGTGCCGATAAGGGGAGGGGGGGATGTTTCTTTCGGCCTTGAAGACAACTATTTACAGCAGAGGGACAAAACTAAATTAGCAATTCTAGAGCCCCAATATAGAGTTTGGGGAGGACAGAATCTCCTAGCACTACTGACAATAAATATTAAGTAAGTTAAAAGTCACCCAAAAATGATAAAAAGACTGAATTGAATTGAATGTTGTGGTACAGATCCATTTGGATATAATCAGGAGATGATAATCAGGAGACCACCACTGCCCTCACCTTGCTCACAGGCTAGAGAGAGAGAAGCAAACATGGGAGAAGAGGATACTGGATTTGGGAGACAAGTACAGTGGGCTAGCACAGGAGAAGGCAGAGCACCAGGGAAGGAGAGAGGAGGGAATGTGCCTCTGCCAGGAGGAATCAGAGAAAGGTTAACAGACTGGGTGAGCACCAAGACGGGTCATACAGGGAGGTACTTAGCAAACAGAGAAGAGATCAAGCCATTCTAGGCAGAGGAACAGTATGTGCAAATGTAGAGCGGTATGAGCAAGCATGTCCTATTCAAAGAGCAGCAAATACCTCCCCAGACTGAAGCACCGAGTGTGAGGCACACTGACTATGTGAAGGCTAGAAAGGTGAATTGGGGCCTCATCATGAAGGACATTGAATGCCAGCCTAGAAGGTTTCAATGTTATCCAACAGCAAGTGCCAAGCCAGCAAGGCTTTGAACAAGAATGTGGTAAGTTAGCTGTGTTTTAGAAAGCTGTATGGGGAGAACAAAACTTGCTGCTCAAAAGACAATGGGGCCCTGGAGGCAGTGAGGTCCAAGAAATCCTCAAAGAACAGCATCCCTCCACCAGGGAAAGGTAGGAAAGATGCCCTCCTTCAAAGAGGAGTGCTCACCAGACAAGCCCCATAAGGAAATGGGGTCACAATTTCAAGGGTCCCTGATGGAAACCACCCCCTCCATTTTCATCAGTGGTATGCCTTAGGTAGGGCGGGTGAGCAAGTAGACCCTCAGTGGGGAGAGGTTCGAGGTCTTGGAATAGTTCGGCTGGTGCAGAAGCTGGCCTTCCCCCCTGGGTAGAGGAGACCTCCAGGGGAGCACCTGAGGTCCAGGACAAGCCTGCAAATCTCCAAATCAGTTTTGTCTTGAGACAGAGTAGAGTCATCAAAGGCCTCAAGAAGCTCATGAGACACAGTACAAGTGAAGGGGTCCTCATCCCTTGCAAATAAAATTCAAGTTACACATTGATAAACCTCAGTCTCAAGAATCAAGGCAGATTTCCAGGGAGAGTGGAGTGAAGAGGCTAATAAATTCTCTTCCCCAAATCTGGGACCAAATCGTCAAACACAGAATAACCATTCAGGGGCTCTGAAAACCAACCAAAGGCAGAACAACCCACCGAGAAGGCTTTGTTCATGAAAAACAACTCGAGTAAGAAAAATGGGAATCTAGCCTAGGATTGCTGACCTCTCCACCCCAGCTATGGTCCTTCTAGGGCCGGGCTGACGATTAAAAACAAGAACCTTCATTGCGGGAGAAGCTTGATTGGGAGCAGAAGGCCAGGAACACACGTCAGGCAACTGGCAGCTAAGGCAGCAATGGGCAAGGCCCACAGCTCTGCGGGGCCGAGTGGCAGTCCCAAGAGCGGCAAGCAACAGGGCGGCGGCGAATCAGCCAGAAAGCGAACTGGGAGCGCCCACCACTGAGACAGCCGGAGAGTGCTGCCGGAGTGTGGCTTGTGGAAGGCTCTCACGAAGAACCGAACCGTTGGACCCCGTGACTGGCCTCCTTGGGGCTTCTTTCATGTGAGTCAGAGGACCTGGATGTTCAGACTTTCTGAGGCTCAGTTTCCTTCTTCTTTAAGTCAGGAGAAATCATGTCTACCTCCCCGGAGTGGTGGTACGGTGAGGATAAGGATAGAATAAGGATAAATATTAATCACCCTAATTATTATTTTTTAAAGATGTGTTTATTTATTTTAGAGAGAAAGCATGAGGAGGAGAGGCAGAGGGAGAGAGAATCTGAAGCAGATGGAATGCAGAGCCTGATGTGGGGCTAAGATCACCACCTGACCTGGGTCACCCAGGCACCCCAATAACTCTAATTACTAATAACTAATACCAATAATAATGTTGTTTAGCATTGATAATATTATCATTGACAATAGGAGTAAATATCATTTATATTATAAATAACACAGCAAAGGTGGAAGGAGCAGTGAGAGCCAGGCAGGGCAGCAGGGGAGAGGGAGCAGGGGGAGTACAGGGGGAGCACAGGGCCCCAAGGACTGCAGAACTGCCAGGGCTAGACATACAAAGGCTGGGGTGGGAGAGCGCTGGAAGGAGGGGAGGCTTAAGGAGTGAGACCAGGGTCCCCTTGGGGGACACATGGGGGAGGGAGAGGGGCTGGAGGAAGGTATGACTGGAGGCAGGATGAGAATCCAGGGCTGAACTCTATGAGGTGTGATTCCCCGGCTGCTGGGCAAACAGCAGTGTGTCCTCAGACCCAGCCTATCGCCTGAATGCTCCAAATTAAATAACTGCAACTCCCCTTTTATTTCCTCTCTGACAGCAACTTATTGCGAAGGCTGCTGCTTCTGACATTCTAATATTCAGAGTCACATCCTGTGGGATCAAGCCATCGCTGTTGTCTGAGCCAATGATTGGTGCCAGGAGAGGGGGGAACCAGGAGGGGCAGGGAGAGGCAGGGCTTGGGGATGCTGCAGCAAAGGCACAGAAGGGTGAGCGCTCCAGTTCTGCTGGACCAGCCTAGTCCCCCCTCCGAAAGGCGTCCCGCCCTGGAGTAGGCTGGACTGTCTCATCATCCCTCCCCTCACCACCTGTACATTTAAGAAATGCTTTGAGCACTTGCCACATGCTGTCTGTGCCAGGCACTGGGAGGGTCCCAGGCCCCACCCCTTCAGGAGGCTCACACCCACACTCCGGTCTGGGCAGGCAGCCCATGGTATGGCCCAGCAGTTAGAAGGGTGCTTCAGAGAGACTCAAGACTGGGTTCACACTCTCACCCTGCAGCTTACAAGTGCGGCAGCTACAGGAAATGTATCCTGCAAGTCAGAATAACCATGGGGTCCACCTCTCAATGTCACGCAGAAGGTTAAATGAGAGGATGCAACAGAAGCCCTGCCCTCCTCCTGTGCCTGCTATAGAGTAAATAATGCTCATAGTGGTGGCGAAAGTGACGCACGGTGTAGGACAGGACACTGCTAAAAGAGAGGGGCCAACAGAGTGTTGTGGCAATGTTGGGGAGCGCTTGCTCCTAAGTCATGACATCGTGGTCCGTTAGGAGCTCCCCTTGGTCCCCACAGCCCTTCCTTGGCATCAGACACCTGTGGGGCCCTCCAGGCGCTCGCCCCATAATGGGGTGCTTCATGGAGTTTTCTGTCCATGCCAGCCAAGCCCCAGAGAGCTGAGCACATGCAGGATGGAAGCAAACACGTAAGTGGAACATGCTAATGGGGGTGGGTCGCTTCCAGGGGAAGGGGTGAAGCCAGGGTAGTCCTAAGCCAGAGTGTAAGGGAGAGGCTCTATGGGATGGGAGACCAAGGAAGGACCCGTGAAAAGGCCGACCTGGCAGTCTGGGGAGGGCAGGGGGGTAGGGGGGTGGGGGGCATGTCTGCGGGCAGCCTGGGGCTCATCTTGGTGGGGGGTTGCTCAACAGAGAGATGCTGGCTCCATTAAAGGACGGGCAACACAGAAACTTAAGAGGGTGGATGGGGTGAGGGGCAGGGGGACAGGGCCAAGCCAAGAGTCAGGTGAAAGAGGCAGCAGAGGGGCCTGGAGACAGACCTCGAGCTCCAAGCTCCGAGTGAGGGTGTGTGGAATGTGTGAATGGAACACAGATTTGGGTCAGGCCTTCCCAATTAGCCTTGAAAGGGGAAAAAAGAGTCTCTGCAGGCCTGAAAGGAAGAACAAAAACAAGGAAGAGAGAGGCTCGGAGGATACCCCGAAGAGCTGAAGAGCTGCAGAGGACTGTGCTGGCCTTTAAGATGCAGGGAGTATGGTAATCTAATAAACATGGCAACAAAGCATTTGTCACCAAGCTAATTTTATTAGAACAGATCTCAAATGGCTAATTTCCTTTACTAATGAGCAAATTAGTTGAATCTCTGATCTGCTTTTAAGGCACTTATACTAATAAAACATGAACAACACTGAAATTCGTCGTGAGGTGTAGTGACACACACTTGGGTTGGAGGGAATCTCCAGGCAGGGAGGCTGTGCTCTAACGGGCCCGGCCACTGTCTGCTCCGTGCAGGCCAACTCAGAGCCCAGCCTGGCCCCAGGGAAGCCGGGTTTCAGGCAGTCTGCTCCCTGCCTGCCCCATCTCCTGGCCTGGTGGGCCTTCTGTACAGACAAGGCTCTAAGACACTCCGGGCTTGGGGCGCCTGGGTGGCTCAGTTGGTTAAGCAACTGCCTTCGGCTCAGGGCATGGTCCCGGAGACCTGGGATCGAATCCCACATCGGGCTCCCTGCTCAGCGGGAGGCCTGCTTCTCCCTCTCTCACTCTCCCTGCTTGTGTTCCCTCTCTGGCTGTGTTTCTCTCTGGCAAATAAATAAAATCTTTAAAAAAAAAAAAAAAAAAAAAAAAGACACTCCGGGCCTCTGGTGATCTGGGCTGGCTCCCCACAAAGCTGAAAACCTTTCTGCCTAACAATCTCTCCCAGGGCCAGAGTCGGAGCTCCTGACTCCCACTCTTCAAGTCAGTTTTGCCAAAGCCAGGGGAATGGGAAAGACATGGGCCAACTTCTTCCCGAGGCAGAGGTGCTTTGGCTGAACTCTGACCATGGCCAAGAGCAGGCCTGGGAGGGCAGAGCCCAGAGGAGGACCGGGGGAGGGGAAGGCCCCCCGGCAATAAGAGCCCAGAGATGCGGCCTCCAGCCTAAAGGATGGACTGAGAGGATGGGCAAAGGGCATTTGCTCTGAGCTGGGAGGGGGGTCTCCCACATACTTTGGTGGCATGCTTGTTGTTGGCAGAGAGAGAAGGCCTGGGAAAAATGCTCCTGCAGCAAGACCTGGGACAAGGACTATCAGGTGGATCCCGTGCACTTGCCAAATACAGGACATCAACCTGTTTCAACTAGGCTTTTCAAGGAAGGGGTGGGGGGAATTCCTACAAATGAGATCTCAGACCAGGCAGGTCTCCAGGCCCAACCCATGCCCTTGTAGTTACTTTATGCCAACAGGGCCTAAGAGAGCTGGGGGGCTGGGGCAGTGGGCAGCACCTGACTAGCTTCCCCAACAGGGAGCCCGACTGAAAGGTCCTCAAAATGCCAACCGAGGAACAAAAACTTCCTCCAGTTCCAAGCCCAGCTCAGCCACACACATTCGCATCCCAACTCAGCAGTGAGTAACTGGGGTTATAATTTGAGCTCAGTTACTCAGTCTCTCTGTTCCTCAGTTATTTCTCTTGAAAGGAGAGATGTTCATGCTTCCATGTCTGAACTAGCAGGTGGGCTCAGTGAGGAAAAGAGCCAGACACATGGCAAGACTCCAACAAAGGTGCATCCCCTTAGGTCTACGGGCCGAGTTTTGGAAACTGCAGCCCATTTTGGCCATGCAAAGAGTGTAAGGATGGTACTGAGTTGGCAGAGAAAACAAGGGGAAGGGGACTTCAGGTCACATGCTTGGAGGCCCACACAGCTCAACTGCTGAATGAAACAGGCTGCCTTGAAAGAAGAGGGGGGTCTCATCAATGAGCCATCAAGTATCTGGTGGCCCTGAGGACCCTTGACCCTACTGGGGACACCCAGGCAAGTTGCCCTCATCCAGAATCCGCCAGGAGTCACTTGTACCACAGCTGTTTTCCTGCTTAATCTGGCCCTCCTCCAAATGTCTCCCCAAGTCTCCCATCCTATAATCTTCATCTAAGGGGGGGGGTGCCTGGTATCCAGCATAAATCCAGCTCCACAAACCACCTGTGCAAAGTCCTCAAGTAGCTTTTCTGAGAAGGGCCCTTGAGGTCCGGGGAGAATGGGGGCCACCCCAGGAGCTTAGATGCGTGGCGGGCCCAGGGTCTGCGACACAGCCCACAGACGCGCTCTCCTGGCCACTTTCCCCTGCAAGTCCACAGCTCTGCCCTGCGGTGGAAGCCACGGCCATGGTCCTCATCAGGGCCCCCGGCATCTCTCCCCGTGCACAGCCACCCTGCACCCGTCCATGCCCCTCCTTCTGCCCGCACTGTCCCCAGGGCCACCGCTCTGATATGCTCCAGCTCGTTCGTTATTCAGACATTTCCTCATTTCAGAGGCCCAGGGGCTGGAGGGTTGGCAGTCTGTGTGCTCCCTCATCTCCCGGGTTATACCGAGAAGGCAGATGTGCCAGGGATTCAGGATGTGGCCAAGACTCAGCCCTGGGTGTGGGGGCATCCTCATGCTTTATGCTCTAGGCCTGCATCCTCTCACGGGGAGCCCTGGGGGACAGGGCTTTCACCCCTACCCTGGGGAGCCACAGGGGAAAGCAGCTGGAATTTGGTCCTGGAACAGGCTCTTTACAAGCGGCAAGTGGCGAGACTTGACTATTCTGGAACTGCTCTTGAGTCACCTGACCATGAGCTGGGGGCGGAAGGCAGCACAAGAGCCTGGGCAATCCCTTGGTCAGAGGGACAGAGAGCCATCCTGCGGAGGGACCAAGACACGTGCCAAATCAAAAGCCAGTGGTGCCCCGACCCCTACTTGGGCTGTGCAGGTGGGCTGGGAGGGCAGAGGTTTCTCTCACCTGTGCCACGGGTCTCATGGTGTGAATTCCAAAAGCTGACATTGCTCTGCTCCTCCCATCTCGGGCTTCCGGCTGCACAGTCGTCTTTTCTCACATTTCCCTCCCAGGGTGCACCGACCAGCAACTTAGCCTTCAGTTACTTGAATAAAAGCAAGGGTTGGAGGAAGAGAGATGTAGGGTCAAATCACCTGGTCCTAAATAGGTGTTGTCCCCTTGCCCATCCTGGATCCATCTCCCTCACAGCTTTGCTCCACCCCCTTCTTCCCCCAGGATCAAAACTGGAATCTTCTCTACACGTCTGCACTTCCCTGATCAAAACTGGAATCTTCTCTATACATCTGCACTTCCCTGATCAAAACTGGAATCTTCTCTATACATCTGCACTTCCCTGATCAAAACTGGAATCTTCTCTACACGTCTGCACTTCCCTGATCAAAACTGGAATCTTCTCTACACATCTGCACTTCTCTGAGTCTAGTGTTGCATCCCTAGGCTGGCCAAAGGAGAGGGAGGCAGCGTTGCCTCTCACTGACAGGGGACTGTTAACTGGAGGGCTCCCCATTGTCTCAAACAGAGAATGAAGGTGGAGGGCACACCGAGCAGGGATGTTTTCCTCCCTCCTGCCCCTGTGCCTAGCTCTGCAGGATCAGCCCGGAGCACACAGTGAAAGCGGTCTTGGTCATTTCCCTCCACAAAGCCCCATTTCAGAAACAACCAAAGGGGACCTCAAAGGACAAGTCTCTCCATGAGGCCACTGAGGGCAGAGAGGGAGGGAAAGCAAGAAGCTAGGGAGAACTGCCTCTCTGAGCTCCAAAGTACGTTTCTTCATAGAAATCTGAGGATCCCTGTTGGGCACCCAGAAAATTAGGCTGGCAAGGGAATAGGCAAGCTCTCTCTAAGGTGTGGCTTTTCTGACTCCTACGGACAGGGCGCTTTTTGAAACCCAGACTTCAGGCCTGCGTTCCTTCCTTGCACCCCCTGTCATAGTTCCTTGGGAGGGCACCAGCCTGAGCATGGAGGATAGGATGAGAGTTTTAGACTCTGGCCAGAAGCCAGCTCATCCAAGTCTTGGGGCCTAGAGGTCTGGAGTCTTCCATTGAGCGAGCGCTGAACACCCTCACCTGGGCCTTCCCAGCGACTGCAGCCTCGCTTCAGGGATCCAAAGTTTAATAATGTGTTTTTTCCAGAAATAATAAAGTTAACTTGGCCCAGTCCGGCCCTGGGTCCCACCTTCAAGGTCTACCTACCCTCACTCACATTGTTCCCTGCCAGGAACTCCTTCCTTCTACCTCTACCCCTCTTCTCCGTCTCGAATCCTCCTTGTCTTCAAGAACGGGCTCAAGCCCTACATGGTGCAACAGGTCTCTTCCCTCTGCTCCAACTCCTGTTGGTTCATCCCTTTCCATCAGCTGAAAACATGTTCTTGGCATTTGACCATATACCACTTGGCAATTCATTAATTACTCCTCTTGTATCTTTCTCTCATTTTTCATACGTATCTTTCATATATACCTTGTCTCCCCAGCGAGGCTTACAGATGGGAGTCACATCTTTATCTTCTCTGCACTTTCCCCATACACATCCTACACTCCTTCACGTGGCTGAGCCTCCAGTTCAGGCACCCCCCGCCCCCACCCTTGCAATCACCTAGTTACTGCTCACATACCTCCTGTGCAAGGCTGCTAAGTTAATCTCTCTCAAGTACCACTCTGATCGTGACGTCTGCAGCTCAAAAACTCTCAAAAGCTCCCTGCTGATGATTCAGTGCAGCCCAGACTCCTCTGCTTGGCATTCAAGATCCTCCATGACCGGGCTCAAGCCCCGCCTAGGCTGCTCTGTCATCCCTCTTCTACATATCTTCCACACTTCAATTAAACATGATACGTTAGCAGTTCCCAAATACACTAGGATTTCTTGCTTTTGCCCCCTGCCCAGGCCACTGTGGCCACCTAGGACACCCTTCCCTCCCACCACCATTTGTTCAGTTCCTACTTATCATTCAGGGTCCTTCTCAAATGCCAACTGCCCTAGACAGGTCATGCCAAGAGGACACTGCTCCCACCTCTGAACCCATGCAGCACTTGCTAACTCCCTTGGGGTGTTCAGTCAGGGTCTGGTCCTCATCACAGAGCATCCCTGAGCTTTCGTTTATCCTCCCGCATGGGTGTAACAGCTGAGAAAAGGACCACCCTGCATCTCCACAACCCAGTGAAAGGTGGTCACCAAAACTTTCCTGCTGTCTCACATTTTCAAATCTTTTCTTAAAGAGAACCCAGGACTCTAGGTAAGGATTTAGCTACTATGAAAAGCACACCACCAGCAGATGCTGGCTCTGATCAGTGGGGAAGGGGTGCTTTTCAGTTGCTGGCTCCAAAACCCAACCC
This sequence comes from Spilogale gracilis, assembly GCA_004023965.1. Taxonomy (NCBI): domain Eukaryota; kingdom Metazoa; phylum Chordata; class Mammalia; order Carnivora; family Mephitidae; genus Spilogale; species Spilogale gracilis. The sequence continues at coordinate 49,931 of PITA01012556.1, forward strand.
AAGCAAGGACCTCAAAGCAGGCCAGCAATTGGCCATAGGTGAAAGGTCACCCATCTAGATTTTAAGCCCTCTGGGGATCCTGTTAATGGGACTCCAGATTTGAGGGAGATGTGGGATTCACGGACTTGTCTACCAGCATCCTTTATACGCTAGAACTAAGGGACTCTAAGAGAAGGGGGAGCAGACACTACCCCAGCGCCCATTTGACTCTGCTCAGGGCCATATGTTCTAAATGAGAATCTCCTAATTCTATGAGTCCAGGATACAGCAGGACCCATGAGACCCTTACTAACCCTCCGCCCTCCTCCTGCCAAGTATTAGTTACCCTTCCATAGCATTTATGCCCCACCCTACACACACACACACACACACACACACACACACACACACACACACACACACACACTCAACGTGATGTGGACAGCCCACCCACCGAAATGAGCTAGATGCCCATAAAGAAAACATGGAACAGTCAAGAACACCAAACCAGGAGTCCAAAGGCCTGGGCAAGGGGGAGCCACTCTGCCAAAACTCAGTTTCTTCATCTAGAGTGTATGCAACATCAATAGTATTGATGAGAATATTGATCACAGGCTCCCTACAAAGCACTATGCATTCATCATCTCACGTGCCAACGATGGGCAGGCCCTGCCCTGGCACTGGGACCTCTGAACTGTAGCCCCTGTTATACACTAACAGCACAGCCTCAACCCAGGCTCCCTTAGCTTACAAGGACAGGCACTGGCTTCAGCCCCTGTGGTCTCTTCCCGCCCTTACATCCTGTGCACCCCTGACTGCCTGAAACGGCAACCTGCCGCAGGGGTGGTTTGAGAACCACAGGAAAGACCATGGGCATGCAGAATGGCCCGGGAACATAACAAATGACTATGGGAGCTGTAACAGGAGGAAAAAGAAAAGATCTGCCTGGGCTCAGCCTCCAGTGAGACATCGCGGACATCTGGTTGGCTGAGCCAACCTTCTCCTAAGGGCCTGGGGCTTCCTGCATGCTCTCTGATCATAGCACGCCTGTAGTTGTTTCCGCGTGGGTTAGAAATGGTGGGCTTTTTGTAGTTTTGAGTTTAAGATATTCAGACCCCTCCCTCTGCTCTTTTCCTTATTAAACTTTCCCTCACTCAGCTTATGTAATATCCAAAATTCAATTGCTTATTTTACTGTCTGTTTATAAATGAAAGTGGGACTTAGTAGGGGAGCCTGCAAGCCAGGAGGCAGCCCCAGGCTGAGCCAGAGGCACTGGGAGGGAAAAGGCCCAGGCAGCTGCCTTCTAAGCTCAGCTGTAAAGGAGCTGAGTGTTTGGGGTCTCCAAGGGCCTCGGGGCTGGAAAAGACCCCAGAGCTGAACTCTCAGTTGATAAGGCCACTCCCTCCCCTCCTCCGCTCTCCTTTAGCCCAAATAGGGCCTGAAGCACCAAGCTCTTTTAAGTAAGGCCACAGCTCGACCAACGAACCTCCAGTTGTATAACAGTAGCTCTAACCACATGCAGAGGGCTCACACTCCTGGACCCGCATCCCCTGGTGCCTGGCTTCCATGCCATGGCTAGGCATGGTCAGGTCTAGAGATCTGAGAGAGGACACTCTTAGAAAATTCCCAAAAGCAGCAAATAAAAAAGCCCTGGACATAGTAAAAAGATCAGCAGCTGGCAGAGGTTGGGAGGGAGGGAGGAATGAATAGGTGGCGCACAGGGGATGTTTAGGGCAGTGAAATTACTGTGTGGTACTGTGATGACAGATATGTGACACTATACATTTGTCAAAACCCACAGAATGTACAAAGCCAGCAGTGAACCCTAACGTGAACTTGAACTTTCATCAATAATAATGTATCAATATTGGTTCATCAACTCTAACCAATGTGCCATACTCAGGCAAGATGATAATAATGTAACTGTGAGGGGGAGGGCAAAGGGGATATATGGGAACTCTCTGTATTTTGAACTCAATCTTTCTGTAAGCCTAAAACAGCTCTAAAAAATTAAGTTTATTAATCAAAACATGATAGCCAAACTGGAATCAACCCAAAGCAGGTGAATATGGTGCATGCATACCATGGAACACCACTCATCAACCAAAGTAATGAATGATGAATAGACACATATGTACAAGAGTACGTGTATACACCAACACACACACACACACACACACACACACACAGAGTCCTTGGTTCTAGCAATGGAAACGCTGACTTGCTATATGTCCTCGGGCAATGAGTGCAGTGTCTGGGCCCTAGTGTGGCCCCATGTGGACCTTCTCCCCCAAGCCCCTCTCAATGCCTCATTCTCATCTAAAACAGCAAGGATGGGGGTGGGGGGGCGCCTGGGTGGCTCAGTTGCCTTCAGCTCAGGTCATGATCCCAGAGTCCTGGGATAGAGTCCCGCATCGGGCTCCCAGCTCTGCTAGGAATCTGCTTCTCCCTCTGACCTTCTCCCCTCTGTGTGTTCTCTCTCACTCTCTCTCTCTCAAATAAATAAATGAAATCTTTTAAAAAGTAAAATAAAAAATAAAACAGCAAGGACAAAATGAAGCTAAATTTGAGCCCTCACTTGTCCCCAAGAAGGAATAAGTTCTCCCCAGCCGCTGGCTCCTTGAAAGCCTTATGGCTCCCCCGCTTCCTGCCAAGCATGTAGGATTTCTCCTCTGGCAGGACCATGAGCCCTTGCACCAGCAGTAGTAGCCACCTTCCCTGTCCCTCAAGGCTCCAGCCTCTCTGGAGTTCCAACTCCTCACCTTCCCCTCCCGTCCCTGCTCTCCTTCTGCTCTCCTGATTTATCCATACATCACCAAGAACGCAATACTCTTAAAAAAAAAAAAAAAAAAAACCATTTTGCTCTGAACTAACAAAGTCAGGCCTCATTGTTCCCAATATCACCAAGCAATTTCTGAACTAGGGGAGTGTTGAATTGGAGCAGGAAGATGGGCAATTGGTCAGAGTCAGCTCACATGGGAGGGGGGGAGTAGGGGTTGAGAACTGTAGGAAGGTAGAAGAAAGGGCTCAGCTGTGAATCAGTAAAGAAGGATGCTGGATCTCCAAGGGGCAAGCAGAGATGACATCCTAATATTTCTTTCTCTTCTGACTAACTCCTCATGCTCAACCATGGATCTACCTGGAATGTAACTTCTTTACCAACTGACAAAATCTCCTTTACATAATGCCAGCTTGCCCTAATAGCTCAACCCTCTTTGCTACAGATTTCAACAGCAGAAATTCCAGCCAAAGAGAGTTTGAGCATCTCCAGAACCAGAGAACATGGACCAGTCTCTGCCTGCCTACTGAACTGCCGAGTGTCCTTCAAGGAAGGGTCCTCAGGTCCCTCCACCAGGCAGACCCTAACCCAACTCCGAGAGAATGATTTGCCCCCTGACCTGCACCATAACCTTTGGCTCTGGCACAAAGCTAGCCCCTCTCACATTCATTTAGCTCCTAGACACATGATACAAAGACAGCATTAACATATCAATTCTGCAAGTTAATGGCCAACTGCTATTATAAGTTATATTCATGAGAAGGGACCATATTTATTTATTTCTCTATTTTTCAGTCCTGCCTACTGTTCCGGACACCTAGTAGTAGGGTCTTCATCCATGCTGAGTGAACAGAAAACTCTGGTGGCTGTACAGTTACAGAAACAGAACTGTTGATTGACTGACACCAATTATCTAAAGGGATATCAAGAAACTCTGAAGAGAAAGAAATGCATTTCCACAATCCCAGAACAGTGTTGTCTAGGACAGCCATCTGTGGTCATGTGGTTGTCGCCTATCTGAGCCATCCAGTACCTAGCCACTGAATACATGGGGCCCCTGAGCACTTAAACGGTGGTCAGTATGATTGAGAAACTGAATTTGACTTTTTAAGTAATTTTAAACAGTCACATATGGCTGATGGCTACCCAACTGGACAGTGCGGTTCTAGAAAGAGGTGTCTCTGGAGATGGGGCTCACAGTGACATGACGTGGATGTTCTCATTGAGAGCCTGGGGTCACAGCATGGTACAGTAATAAAAAACATGCACTCTGGGGCAACATCGTCCTGGGTTCGAATCCCCACCTCACACTAGTAGCTAGTTACTTAACTCTCTGTACTTCTGCTCCTCATCTGAATAACAAGAATAACACCATGTAGGATGGCTATAAAGGTCAAATGAGTTAATAGGTTTGAAGTTTGAAGTTTCTCCTGTATAGTGAGTATTAGATAAGTATTGTTGCTATGACTGGCATATAGTAGTCATTAAAAAGGTTGGTTGAGGGGCACCTGGGTGGCTCAGTTGGTTAAGCATCTGTCTTCAGCTCAGGTCCTGATCCCGGAGTTCCGGGTTCAAGCCCCACATCGGGCTCCCTGCTCAGCGGGAAGCCTGCTTCTCCCTCTCTCACTCCCCCTGCTTGTGTTCCCTCTCTAGCTGTGTTTCTCCGTGTCAAATAAATAAAGAAAATCTTAAAAAAAAAAAAAAGAAAGAAAGAAAGAAAGAAAGAAAGGAAGAAAAGGGTTGTTGAATCTGAATGTGCATCTGCAAAAGAATATTTGGTGATATTTATTGAACATGCACCAAATGTCAAGCACTGTGCTAAGAACTTGACAAGAATAACTGAGAGCAAAGTATGATTATCAACATATTAAAGGTGAGAAACTGAAGCTAACGGAGGTTAATGAGTACCCAGCTTCCAAAGGACACTATTCTTGATTCCAGATTCCCTACCCTGTCTGTTTCCTTGTCTAACACACTAAGCATTAGAATAGTATCTACAGCCAGGTTTGGCAAGTAGAGAAATAAAATAATGCAGTTGGCCAGCACTTTGTACAACACAATGGTTTCCAGTTGGGGACACTTTGTCCACCAAGGAACATCTGGCAATGTCTGGAGACGTTTGGGTTGCCGCAACTGGGAGAGAGGATTTGCTACTGGTATCTAGTGAGTAGAGAACTGGGGTGATGCTAAATACTGCACAGTGCATAGGACCACCCCCCACCATAAAGAGTTATCTGGTCCCGGGGCGCCTGGGTGGCTCAGTTGGTTAAGCGACCGCCTTCGGCTCAGGCCATGATCCTAGAGACCCAGGATCGAGCCCCACATCGGGCTCCCTACTCAGCAGGAAGCCTGCTTCTCCCTCACTCACTCCCCTTGCTTGTGTTCCCTCTCTCAGTGTGTTTCTCTCTGTCAAATAAATAAATAAAATCTTAAAAAAAAAAAAAAAGAATTATCTAGTCCCAAATGTCAAGCAAGAGTGCTGAGGCTGAGGAGTGCTGGGCCAGACCCACATAGATTTTGTTTGATACGTGCTCACAATGAGAGAAAGAGGGGAACTGAATCCACAAATTTCGAAAGGTACACCTTTTGTGTAGAGCCTAGGACAGTGGTGCCATAGCAGGGCAGGAGGCTCAGGGAAATTATTCAGTCTATCACATCACAGAGATGTCCCATTCGTCACACAAAAGAACAGTGTGCCTGGCACCACATGGCAGATGCTTGAGAAAGAGAGTCCCCACTCTCTAGACACTTGTGATGAAAGTGCACCAGTGTGAGGTAAGAAAAGGGGGCTGAGAAGCCAGGGAGTGGAACCACCCAAGACAACAAGGAGGTTGTGGGGTGTGGGGGGCAGTGACGTCCCTCTATCCGTCTCCATGATTTCACAGGTGAGAGGTGTAGAGGGCAGCAGAAGGGCCCGAGCCATAGGCAATGTAGACCAAAGCCCTGGCATTCCTGAAGAGGCCGATCAGTCCCTGTACCCCAGCTTTCCTGCAGACCAAGCATGAATGATGCCACCTGTTGCTTTGTTGGACTGCAGGTCACCCAGTCTCCAACCAAACACCATCACCAGCATCACCACCATTTCCTGGCCACTTACTCTGTGCCATCCACGGCCCAGAAAGCGAAATGTCATTTAGTCTCATGACAACCCTATTTTACAGATAAGGTAACTGAGTCCTGCCAAGACTACTGATTCTAGAGCTACAGCCCTCATTCACCATGTTGGTTCTCCTGGTGTCAGAAGGGAGCCCAAACAATGAATGAAGCGGGCCCAAGTCACATTCTTCTTCTCCACTTGACTGCCCTTGCCCTGCCCTAATGCACTGCCGAGAGGTCTCCCAGGTCCCGGCACGGTACCTGGCACCCAGGCTTGAGGAGGAAGGGGCGGCTCCTTGAGTTCTGTGGATGAAACCCACAGTCCCTACTTCCATCTCCTCTGTGCAGGCCCCGTGCTTATCACCCAGGACCCGGTTAGGGTGAGTGCCACCTAGAACCTGATTAGGGGAATGAAATAAGTGTGGGACTCAGCAGGACCCTCGGGCTCACACCTCACATGCTCAGCGATCAGAAGACAGGGAGACACAGCAGAGAGGGCTTCATCGACTCCACACGCTTGTGCTGGAACCTAGGGGAAGGGCAGGAATTCTCCTGACAGACTTGTGGGAGAAGTGAGGAAAAGGCATTCCCAGCAGAGGAACTTGTGTGAATGAAGACAGAAGTGAGCCAGGCAGCTGAGTCAGGAAAGGAGGATGCCGGCTTGGTCAGAACAAGAGGGGACAAGATGGGTCCTTCTTGGGAGGGAAACAGATGAAGAGGGGCTAGGCAATGGGCATCCAAAAGTATCCTCTAGATGGGGGTGGATTAGTGTTCACAAAGCTTCGAAAGGGATTTGCAAGGGAATTATTTATGGCGGTAACAAGCAAGCACTCATTTAGCTTATATCCCACATTATACAAACACAGCATTGAGCTCTGCTAGTGAAGGCCCTAATGCCACTCTAAATTAAATTCATCAGTGTCTTAATTAAGATCTATATTTAGTTCTTAATTAAAGGGGAGAGAAAAATCCACGATGTTGCATGGCAGAGATGTGAAAGGGAGATAAATCATCTTTCTGCCAGTATACTGGACATCTATGCCCACCCACTCTTAAGACTCAGCCCCCTACTATGATAGGCATGATAGGCAATCCTTTAATCCCCTCTTCTTTCTTTCCTTCCTCTCTCTTTCAATCATTTCTTCTTTAATTTATTCTACATCTATGTATTGAGCCCTATGTGTCAGACCCCAAACTTTGATTCCGGGGCACAGTAGGAATTTAAATAGAGATAGTTTCTGCCCATAAGGGGTTTACACTCCGCACAAGAACACCAATGGATACATACATGTCTCAGCTTTGAGACCCTCTGGGTTTCCACTGTTCGCCAGGTGCTTCCAGCAGGAAGAAGGATGATGGCATGGCTGATGCCTTGACTGATACCTTCATCTTACCAGCTGGAGAGCCTTGAAGAATAGCCATTCGGGTCCTTCAGTTTCCCCGCGCCTGCCATGCTGAGCAAGCTCCCACATGCTCCGGCTGCAGGGCAGACCCTCAGGACCCCAATTCCCTTCTATCATCCCCTCAAGCAAAGGATGAACAGAGCTGTCAAGAAGGGGAGGAAGGGGTCTGTGAGTTTTCCTTCAACCCTAAGATTCCAGGCTTCTCGGGCGCCTGCTAGGGCACTGTCCCCTGAGAGTGGCTTCACTGAACAGGGTTTATGAAGGAAGATCGCAGAATACAGCACATGGCAAAGACCTTTGCTGTCTGGCAGTTTGAGTTCCTGGAGGGGTCAAGTGACTTGGTCAAGTAAACAGAACTGGCAAAGGGCAAGAGCAAAAATACACATCTGTCTGGGGCAAAGGACTGTATCCGAGAGGATGCAAACATGGGTATAACAGAATTCCTGCCCTCAGTGCAAATGAGGAGAGGGAGTCCCTATGGGTTATCAGTGAAATTTAACCCTGTTGCGCACCCTCCTCCTCCAGAAAATGTTGTGGTTTTTTTTTTCTCCAGGATCCTCAGGGGGTCAGTGCAAAGTCGGGGGCGGGGGGGTGGGGGGGGGGTGGAGCACTACCCAAATGGTGGTGACCACACAACCACTGAGCCAGAGTAGGTCCTAGCTCAGGAAATGACTGGAAGCAGAAGGTAGGATGTGTTCAAGACGTCAGAGTCTCTTGGAAAAAAATGAACAGAAGGGCATCCCGGATCGGGAAATAGATTGTACAAAGGTACAGAATCAAGAACACAGGGCGAATTCTGGAGGCAGGCCGTGAATGCCGATCTCACTCCCGCGCTCAGCCTTGGGCAGCCTCCAGCCATGGTCCCATGGGCAAACCCCGTAGTGCCCTGCAGCTCCCGCCAGAAAATCGATGGATAAGCACCCGGCTTCACAGTACAGGGTGGTGGCGGTGGGCCGGGGTCGCGGTTCATATTAGAGCTGGGGACCGGACGCCGGAGCAGTGGCGCGGAAACCGGAGACCCAGCGGGCACAGCGGGTCTGGGAAGCGGCGGGGGCAAGCGCCGAGCTGGCCGAGAAAGTTAACTTGGCACAACCGGCGCATCAAAGCGGTGCAGCTGCGACTCGCAGAGCCCGCACAGCTTTCTTCTCGCCGCTCTCTTCTCCCCGATTAATCAGCGGCTACAGCCCGGCGCTTTGATCCCCGAAATCAAACCCTTCGTCTGATGGGTGACTTGATGTTATGCTAATCCGAGCTGATTGAGCTGAGATAATTACACTTCATCCAGGTTTCCTGGGAGTTCCGAATAAATATTGATGCACATCTGTCCCCCGCTCAGGTGTAGCGGGGAGCTTTGCGCTGGCAACAGTTTCCGCTAGCCAGGGAAGCGCGCGCCCTGCCTCCCGCCTGCCGCCCGCCTGCCGACCGCTTGCCGCCCGCCTTCGCCACTAAGCCCAGGGGCTCCGAGTCCCGCGGGATGCCCAGATCGTCCAGGCGCTCCGGGAGGTGGCGACCGCCTGGACCTTTGAGGTTTGACTATCAGTGGCCCGCTATCGGCTGTGCGGTCTTCGACAAGTCACTTAACCTCTCTGAGCCCCAAAACCTACAATTTTTTCTAGATTGCGGCAGAGATGAAATGAGATGCGTGAGAAGAGGCTGCACCGGGAGGAGTCGCACTCACCCGGAGAGCTGGGGCTGGGGGGGCGGTGCTGGGAGGAGGCGCCCCAACTAGCGCATCCTCTCTGCCTACACTCCCGCACCACGAGGCGTGCTCCAGACGGGATAGAAATGAATAATAAAGCAAGCAAGCGTTTCGATGGCGCCGCTCCTCCCCGCGGGCTAATTAGGTCGTGTTTGTAAAGCACTTCGAAGACAAAACGCGCCCCAAGTGTTAATTATCATTAGCCCCGTCCCAACACGCTTCCTGAACAGCGCGGGAAGCCCAGAGCATCCCCTTGCCTGCGTGGCAGTGACCCCGCAGGGCTCAGACACCAGGCCGACAGTCCTTCCTCCTGGCACTCGGTCCTTTTCCCCAGGGCTTTTGCAGTTCAGGATTCCAGGACAGAGATAGGGAAGGAGGAAAAGCAGGGTACAAGACACAGCTAGCTGCAGGTGTATCCATCTCAGGAAGACATCACTAAGGAGGAGCCCTAGGGTTTTGGACGCCTAGGAGTCCGGGGAAGAATGGGTAGAGGTGGTCTCCTAGTACCGGACAAGGCACAGACCCAAGCAATCTGTCTTCCTCAGTCTTTTAGGATTTGTCCCTGGCTGCATCCAGAATGACACTCCCCTTGACCAGCGACTCTGGTGCCCAATCCCGACCTCCTCTAAGGCCAGGCCAGGGCTGAAGGACAGGGAGGCACAAACCAAACTCAAGTGGGTTCTGGATGTACCAAGAAGAAACTCTGGCAGAACCCGGTCTTGCGCTCTCTCTCTCTCTCTCTTTTTTTTTTTTTTTTTAAAGATTTTATTTATGACAGAGAGAAACACAGCCAGAGGGAACACAAGCAGGGGGAGTGAGAGAGGGAGAAGCAGGCTTCCCGCCGAGCAGGGAGCCTGATGTGGGACTCAATCCCGGGTTTCCGGGATCATGACCTGAGCCGAAGGCACCTGCTTAATCAACTGAGCCACCCAGGTGCCCCGGGTCTTGCACTCTTGAGTTAGACTGTACTGGAAGTCCTAAACCCAGACTGAATATGGTATAGTTTTCTCTCCCACCTCTATGGGATGATGATTCTAAAGCTGAGACAGGCGAAGGATCTCCATGTATCACACAGCCAGGTGGAAGCAGAGCCAAACTCCAGCTTCCAGACTTCTCTAGTGCTCAGTTTCTTCTAGGTTGTTCACCTTAAAATAACCACAGCAATACTTAGAAAAACAATAATGAATCATGTGCAGAGGTCATTACCACTTACAAAGGGCTGAAACATACATTATCTCAGTAGGTCCTAAGGAATCACAGAGGCTCAGAGATGTCAAGGGATTTGGTCTAGATTATAGCTTAACTGTCAGTGGGCATCCTAAGGCAGGAGCCCATGGGTATGCTGTCCAGATCCCATGCAGTACCTTCTAGCTCACCTTCTTAGTGTGTCTAGACTCATTTCTTCAAATGCATGCAATTCTTGCCTGTACTGTTTCTCATACTGTTTTCCTAAAATTCAGCATTTTTTGGTCAAAAAGCATTTTTGCCAAGATATATTTCCTATTAACTTCAGAAGTTAGTGGATGGGGCTGAGCCCCTAGAGCTCTTCCACAGAAGCATGAAAAGTATGGGTGGGGGTTAGGGTGGCAGAGAAAGGGTAATCCCCATCCTCTGGGAAAGAAGACTCTCAACTCCATAAAGCAGAGTTTGGACTACACCTATCCCTTTCTCCTCCATCATTCTTACCACAGTGGCTGACAACACTGGTTGAATTCTGAGCAGGGGTGAAACAGATGCAAGCAGCCTGAGGCCTGGCAAAAGGAAGGAGGGGCAAGGAGAGTTCATGTCCTTTCCTGATACTAGGGCCCTCCAACATTCATGTGCAGGGGCAGGGAATCTCCTGAGGAGGCCCTTACAGGGCAGACACCCCACTCTAACCTGAGGGTCTGATGTAGAAGGTAGGTCAGAGCCTCTAGAATGTTCTTTAAACACTTGCCCTATGGCCTCCACGTCTCACAGTCATTCCTACAGCCACTCTCAGAACCCCTGGCCAGCAGGAGGTGAGCATTGCACAAAGACCCCCAGAAGTCAGCTATATGGGAATGTGAGAGCAGGGTGGACACTCACTCAAACAGAAAAGAGTGGGGCCCAGGAAAGCAGAGCCATCTGGGGCAGGCCTGGTCAGGGTGGGAGTGGAATTTTGGCCCCCTCTACAGGAGGGTCTTGGGTTTCAGAAGCGGAGTGCTCAAGGGCTAGGGAGAGGCTAGGGGCAGCCTGAGGGCAAAACTAATATAGGCTTCCTCTGAGGACTTCTGCACGGAGGAGCATTACTTGATTTGCCAGACCCCTCAACCTGCCACTTGTCACTAGGTCAGTGGGCTGCCTATCAGGAGATTCAGAGTGGAGGGGTGAGGGTGCCTGCCTTATCCATCAGTCCCAAGAGGCTCAGGGCCCAGGGCCTGCCAGGGAAACCAAGACAACGTTTTAATTTCTTTGAAAATCAGAATAAAACAAATGAGCTAACAGATAGAATAAACCATTTTAACACATAATATCAACTTATTTGTCTTTATACCCATGCAGGTTTTTTTTTTTTTTTTATTGTTACTAAATTTTTTTTTCCAGTGTTTCAAGATTCATTCCCCATTCCCCACACCCAGTGCTCCACACTTTAGGTGTCCCCAGTACCCACCACCAGGCTCTCCCATCCCTCCACCCCCCTCCCTCCAAGTCCCTCAGTTTGTTTCTGTGTTCAAAATCTCTGTTGTTTCGTTTCCCTCCCTAGATT
>PITA01012557.1:0-61414 GCA_004023965.1 Spilogale gracilis
TCCCGCCAAACTGGGAGCCTGATATGGGCTCAATCCCAGGACTCCAGGATCATGACCCGAGCTGAAGGCAGTCGCTTAATGACTGAACCACCCAGGTGCCCCTTCCTCTGAGAACTTTTTAGTTCAAATTTCTTAAAAAATGGAATCTCATTAACTAACACATTCTTTGCTTATGAGACCCCACCTTATGTCCCTGGCCAGCCTGGGCTTCTCTGGAGCCTCTAAGTACCCCTCGCCCAATAAGTGAAGACAGAAGAGAAGCATATTATAAAACACGGATGACTGATGGTATGAAACATGGATGACTGATTGCTGCCCTTTCTGAAAAGACAGGGGTAGACTGCCCAGGAGGAGCTACAGGCACAGCAAGCTGGATAATAATTTGTTTAATGAACAAATGAAGAACCTGCTAGTGTCAGGTGTTTCACTATATGCTGAACATATTGTCTGGGACACCTATAAAATGCTACGGCGTTTTACAAAATTCACATTTACAGACATGGAGAGAGATCCACAATACAATGGTGATTAAAAAAAAACTGATTGCAAAACAGGATTATTCCATTCTCTGAAAAATAAAGCATTTGTATGCACAAGAAAAAATCTAACAAGATATATAAAATACAAACATGTTTAATCACAGTTTTCTCTGGGTGGCAGGTTTGAGGTAATTTTAATTTCTTCCTCCATCTTTCTGAAATGGCTGCCCATATTTAACACTAAGTTTATACTGGTATATACATATTTTTTTTTTTGCAATCAGGATAATAAAGCTATTTTTATTATGGGATGGGGAGCCTTAAAATATGCATACCTTTTGACCTAGTAAATCCATTTCAAAGAACTTCTCCTAAGAGAATAATTGGGAGTTATGCTCAAACATATTTTTATAAGAACATTTAAAAGCTTCTCCCCCTGCCCTTTCTAAAAGGAGAAGCTATTTAACCTTTCAAGGCTCCACAGTTTCTCTATAAATGTGCCTGAAAAATGAGCCTTCACATTTCCTTGGCTGGCCTCAAGAAAATTCAGTAATATAAGCAAACCACTGGTTTTGAGACCAAATAACCTAAAGATATAAGAATACCCCCACTGCATGGTCAGGGAAACAGAATCAGTGAATGCTGGATTCTTTACAGAGAAAGGCAATTTTTCTCATGTCAATATCAAGACATTTCTTTTTCCAGATATCAAGTACTCCTAAGCTTTTTTGTTATGAAATTCATTTCAGAAAAGAATCTGAAACTAATTTTTACAAAAGCATAAAAGACAGATAACAACAATGTGATTCTCCCCTGGCACACTAAATACAAATTCCTCCTCCCTCCATCCCAAGATGTGTATCAGAAAGTTTGAGATGTGGCCCATGATCAGCATTTTAACAGGCATGCCAGATGAATTTTATGGCAGTGGTTTTAAGATGACACTGTGGGAAATACTGTCTTTACATGTTGTCTCAAGCACAGACATTTACATTTTAACAAGAACCAAAGCCTCAACTTAGAGGAATGAAGTTGGGATCCGTTTCTGGCAGCATAGTGGTAAAAAACAAAAATCCTGCATAAGATGTTTTTTAGCATCTTTTTAAATCTGTCGATAAGCTGTCCAGAAAGCATGACTTTCTCCGAGGACAAAAAAAAAAAAACACCTAAATTTAAAGCAAGAAGCCAGGAGAAGCAGAGCACATACGTTTGCTTTTGCCCTGAGGGATTTGGCTGACCCAGGGGAAACTGAACCTTAGTTTTTATCCACAAAGGGGTTCAGGGTGGAAGAGACAAAGTTCTTTACAGAAAGATAGTGGGGACGCTAAGAAGCGATCTCCACTGAAGCTGGAGTTCATCAGGGCTTTCAGTTAAGTAGCCTAGGAAAAAACCTGCCCTCATCACTGGATAATGTAAAGAAAAGTATCTCTCTCCAACCGTGGGGATGGTGGGAAAGAGAAAAAGTCCCCTTTGGATATTCTTAACCACAAGCCATATTTTATGTGGCTTTCTGCTATCTAGGTCATCCAAAACTTCTCAGGTGAATATTGGGATTAAAGTGGTTGGGGGTTGGTAGGTGACCAGGACCCAGGTAAAAGCAAAGAGAAAACTGTCTCTGATGGAAACCATTTTGGGGTCACCTGGCTGGCTCAGTCAGTAGAGCATGCGACTCTTGATCTCAGGGTCATGAGTTCAAGCCCCACGTTTAGCATGGAGTCTATTTTTTAAAAAAAGAAGAAAAAAAGCCACACAGGAAGCTATTTTTGATCCAGGTGCAAAAAACTAGCAAAGATAGTTTTCAAAATATGGGCTTATATAAAAATCCCTCATATACATATGAATATAGAGGATGTCAATATCATACTATATTACTGTATCAACAAATCCTGGTGGCTTGATCTTTAACATATATGCACAATTTCACCATCCCCATCTTCACCTCCCCCACCCTAGTTCAAATCATCTTCATCTGTCACCTGTATTGTATGTTTAGGCTCACAATTTTAGGTATCTGTGAACAAAGATGTTCTAAAGCATGATCTTAAGAATACTGATTTACAATAGCATCAAAAATATAGAGCTATACATCTAACAAAAAATGTGCAAGGCCTTCATAGGGAAAATTACAAAACATTATTTCAAAGATAAATAAATAAATGTAAAGCTAAGATCGCATTGTGAATTGGTTAACTCAATACTGTAACGAGGCCATTATCCTAAAAATCTATAAATTCGATGCAGTGCAAATCAAAAATCTCAAAAGAGTTACTTTTAATTTTCCCTTTAGTATGTATGTATGTGAGTAGGTAGGTGACTAGACAAGCTGTGCTTAAAATGCATGTGGGAGGGGCACCTGGGTGGCTCAGTTGGTTAAGCGACTGCCTTCAGCTCAGGTCATGATCCCGGAGTCCCAGGTTCGAGCCCCACATCGGGCTCCCTGCTCGGCGGGAAGCCTGCTTCTCCCTCTCTCACTCCCCCTGCTTGTGTTCCCTCTCTGGCTGTGTTTCTCTCTGTCAATAAATAAACAAAATCTTTTTTAAAAAATGAAAAAAAAAGTTTAAAAAAATGCATGTGGGAAAATGAACCAAAAGTACTGAGGATCATCTTGATAAAAAAAATTGGTTTGGAAGTAGAATTTACCCAATTAGATGTTAAGAATTACTATATGGCTGTATCAATTAAAACACTGGAATATGAATCAGGGAAAAAACAGAACAGGGCGCACCTGTTGTTTATGGCAAAGAGGGATTACAAAACAGAAAAGGATGGACTTTTTAAAAAATGGTCCTGAGACATTTGGTTATCCATAAGGAAAACCAATCAAATTGCAGCTCTTCTGCAGAGCTTATGTCAAAAATAAGTTCCAGGTGAATTAGAAAGGCTTAAGTGAGAAAGATATTTTAACATTTATAGAAAAAACTAGGAGAATATCTTTATGATTGTGAGATAGAAAAACAGAATTTCGAATAAGGCTAAAAAGCACCAGCCATAAAGAAAAGCCTTGGCAAATATCAACTATATTAAAATAAAGTACTTCTGTATATTGAAGGACTCCAAAAAGAAAGTAAAAATATGAGCCATCGAGCAGAAGTTATTTGTGACAAATAAATGATAAAAAATTTGATATTCAGACTACATAAAGAAATTTTACAAATTAAAAAAAAACAGTCAAAGCTTGAACAGACATTACTATACAGAAAATATACTAATAAATTGGAAAATATCAGCTTACTGGTAGTAAGAAAAATGCAAATTAAAACTACAGTATGGTAGTATTTCATGCCTACCAGAAAATCAAAAATTAAAAATTCTGAAAATAACAAGTAACAGTGATGATTTTAATACTTATACACCTCCAGTGGACTATTTAAATTGGTGCAACCACTTTGCAAAATAATTTGGCATTTCCCAGTAAATTTGAAGAGTCACAAGACTTATGACCCCATCTCTTCTCTCCTAGGAATAAATCTAGAGAAAGTCTTGCACATATGCACCAGAAAACCCATGCAAGAATATTCACAGCTGCACTATTTTGTAATAGCAAAAATCTATAAATAATACAAATGGCCATTGATTGTAGTAAAATATTCAAATTGTGGCCTATTCTTTCAATATAATGATATATAGCAATGAGAGGAACTATAGATGCCTATAGGCAAAAATATGAGTGAATTCCAAGGTATAAAACTGACTTTTTAAAGTTTCAGAATATAGCATGATTCCATCTACATGAAGTTCAAATATAGATAAAACCAAACAATATGTATTACAGGGAAATAAACATAAAGGTAAAATCTTAAAGAAAAGCAAGATGATGATCAACAGGATAATTGGGAACATAATTTTCAATTGGGAACATAATAAACTATTTTTTAACCAGATGCATGGCAACATGTATTATCTTATACATGTTTCATACACTAGTTTATATCTTTCATTTGAAACCACTTTCTGTTATGACACACTATTCAAAAAGGTGAATTTACATTAGGGTATTTCAAATTTCATAAGCAATTGGGAGAAAGATTTAAAAGGGAATCAGAGGTGGCTCAGTCAGTTAAGCGTCTGTCTTGGGCTTAGGTCATGATCCCAGGATTCTGGGATGGAATTCCCCCTCCCAGTCCGGCTCCTTGCTCAGCAGGAAATCTGTTTCTCCCTCCTCTCCTCTCTCTCATCCTCCTCATGGTTTATAGTCTCTCGTGCTCTCTCTCTCAAATAAATAAAATCTTAAATAAATAAAAAGGATTCAGAGAACCTTCTTGTCCCCCTCAATATATGGGCATGAGGAATGTCTGCCTTGCCAGAGACAGATCTCTTTAACTCTCCTGCTCTCTCACCCTTTTTAAAACCTGGAGTTCAATGCCTCCATCAGAAAGGATGAATATCCAACTTTTGTAGCAATATGGACTAGACTGGAAGAGATTATGCTGAGTGAAATAAGCCAAGTAGAGAAAGTCAAGTATCACATGGTTTCACTTACTTGCAGGGCATGAGGGGTAACCTGGAGGACAGTGGGAGAAGGAAAGTAAATGGGAAGCAGGGTAATCTAGGGAGGGAAATGAAACAACAGAGACTTTGGACACAGAAACAAACTGAGGGACTTGGAGGGAGGGGGTTAGAGGGATGGGAGAGCCTGGTGGTGGGTACTGGGGGCACCTAAAGCATGGAGCACTGGGTGTGGGGAATGGGGAATGAATCTTGGGAAAAAAATTTTAAGTAACAATAAAAAAAATAAAATAAATAAAATAAAAATAAATAAATAAATAAATAAATAAATAAATAAATAAATAAATAAAATCCTCAAAAAAAAAAACCCCAAAACACCTGGAGTTCAGATACACACTCCCACTCTTCTACGGCCTTTTGCAGGCATTCTTTCTAAGGCTATCGTGGCCCATTTTATCCCAGTTTTTTTTTTAAATAAACACAGTTTGCCCATGCAAGTTTGCCAAACCAGACCTCAACCACTCAGTTTTCTGGTTACTCAAACACCCTCATTTTGGCCCCGTTCCTTGGTTCCTACCATTGGCTCAGCTCAGTGGTGGGTGACCTGCCTAAGCCACATGTTTCAGCCCTACCTCCCGCACTCCCCCCAGAACCTGTTCTCTGACATTCATCCTCAGGCCTCATGAGCCCCGTGATTTCCACGGATGAACCCCCTTGAAAGGAGTAAGTCCAGCCACATCAGGCACCCACATCACCATCCCAAATACTGTGGGAGGAGAGCAGCTTCTTCAAATTCACTCGAATATAGTGATTTCATATTAGTTTTGCTCATGTACCTCCACCAGCGTTCCCTGTTCCAGCCCTGTTGACATTAGCAAGTTGAATATGACCACTGGGCGTTCCAAACAATGGAAAAACTCTCCGGAGAAATTGATGACTGTTTTACTGTTGGCGTGAGCTTGAGGTAGGACAGGCATTCCAGAGAAGCTCTCCAAGACACCACCTGATCTGATCCTCTTACTTTCAGAGTTCAAGATGTTCCTCACAGAGGGACCTTGCATTTTACAGACTACTGCCCAAGGAACTTGTTGCTACAACAAAAACTCCCAAACCATGGAAACTGTTTGTAGCGGGCCAAACCCAAAGCTTGGCTGTACACAAAGCCTAGAAAATCAAGTTGCCTTAATCTTGCATTTTTGGCTCATTTTGCCTGGCCACATTCTCAAACCAAATGGGTTGAATTATTAGATGAAAAATAAATTTCATCCGTGGGAACCGTTGCTATTGTCACAGAAAACAAAGGGAAGGTGTTTCCCTGCCATGTCTTGGAGGAGGTGAAGTCGCTGTTTTAGGATCAAGGATAAGACTTACATTCCTGCCACATGCGGAAGAGTGAAGGTGGCTGCTTAATTAGACTCCCTGTTAAAAGGTCTCTCATTATTTTCAATTCTCTTTTAAAATACCACGTCCAGGGAAACCTTTCTAAAGAACAGTTTGAAAATGTGTATTTAAAGTCTTTAAGAAGTATATCATTTCACTCAGTAGTGCCAGTTCAGGGAATAAATTAGGAAAGTGCCCCCAAAGAATTATCTGCATGGAAAGTGATTGCTGCATCACTTTTAACAGTGAGAGGAAACAAAAACAAAAACAAAAAAACAACCTTTAGATGCACCACACAGGAAATTGGCTAAATGAATTACTGTATGGAAGAGTTCTTGAAAAGCTCAGCAGCCCCGGGACTAACCGTAGCTCTCTATTCTTGACATAATCGTATTGTCTAATGCCCTGCCACGCTGAGTGCAGGCAGCAGGCTCCGAGTTAACCCACACTCTTACACTCCCACTAGGTGAGTCGGATGCTCACCAGGCATCAGTTGTGCTTGTTCCCAAACCTGTTTATGCTAATCGTTTTAATTGTGATTATGTAATTTAATTAAGTAATAGGTACACCAGTGAAATGACAGAGATTTTTATTTCTCCAAACCCTGAATTGAATGTTTTTAAAAAGACTGGGTTAAGTAAGCTGCCAAAAAAAAAAAAAAAACCAAAAACAAAAAAACCCAAACCCAAAAGACAAAAAACATTGAATTAGGTGACAGTAGACAACTGTAAAATATTAAGGGAGAAATTGTCATGATGCCACAGGCTTTTTTTTCTGGATTGGCAAATATATTTTCATCTAAAATTCATGACTTGGGATAGGTTTTAAGTTAAAAGGTTTTAGTTACTCTGATCAACTTGGAGTGGAAAGATTCTACTGGACATCCATATGGTAGAATATTAGTCTCCTATTACAAATGACTATGTAGAAAAGTAGGTGATAAAATGGAAATACATTTGTGGTACATTTAGTAATAGCTACAGCAAATAAGTCATAGAAGGATATATAATATATGATCATGATTTTGTTTAAAAGTATACTTTTATGCATAGGAAAAACTCTAACAGGACAGATTCTAAAATGTTACCAGGGATCATCTCTGGGTGATCACTCTGGTAAGGTGTGGCTGGCTATGGGATGTCATACAGACCATATTTAGCAGTCTATGGGGGATGGAGGAAGGTGAACAGAACAGAGAAATCTGACAAAATGAAAGATGCAAAGGGATTACTAGAAGCTTAGAAGCTTTCTGCTTCCATTTTCATTGCTTAGTGATGGGTTCCAGTATTTTCTGAGGCCTGGGAACATTCCTGCCTATGGTTCTCTAAGACACCCATATTACTAATTCCTCATTTTTGCTTAAGCTAGGTTTCCCAAGCTTGGTTTCTGTTATAGCAGCAAAGAATCTAACTAATACAAACTACTAATCATATTATAGATTCACTTATAAAAACAAGTGCACACACTCACCTAAAATTTGGGTTATCTTGGTGTCGGTGTACAAACAAATGTCTCTGAGAGTTCATTAATGACACCGTGCCACCAAAGCACCATATGAGTAATTGGAAAGGTCCATTCCCTCGTCAGTGTTCATCTCGAATCTGACCAGAAAAACCTAATAAAGTGTGAGAGCCCATCTCGAGGTCTGGACAAGCTACCCAGGATGCCCCAGCAACCTGAGAGCGGGGCCTATGGCTTGTCAAGATGGAACGAAAGCACTGACCAAAGGTCCTCGTTTGACACCGAGAGTTCATTCTCATTACATGGGACAAGCATGTTGCCCTGGGCCTATGGTTGGGGCTCTCTGTAGTATTAATTAGACTTAACTGACCCATCTGAACTTCACTAGGGACATAATAAGCTAGGTGAACTCAGTATTTTCCTTGAGAGCTGCCCCTGGGGCTCCTCCATCAGAATGAACAGGGGAGCTCATTAAATGCTGATTCCTCCACCTCACAGCAGGCCTACTCAATCAACTCTTTGGGTAGGGGGCTGTGTTTTTATAAGCTCCTAGCAGGAGTCTGGTACACACTAATGTCTGAGAACTTCCCTGCCACCAATGAAAGCTACCTAATTTCTCAGTTATGACTCTACCTCATTGAACTGAATTCTGCTCCTGGTTCTATCTTTGATTCGCTCTGTGATCTTAGGCAGAACCATTACTCTCCCTGGACTTCAGTTTCCTCATCTATAACCTGGATGGGGCGGGAGAACAGGTCATCCAAGATCCCTCCAGTGTGAAATACCTCAATTTCCATGTTGCAAGTGATCTTTTTTAACTTGAAATGTGGGCCTAAATTTACTTCAGGCTCACAGGGGCCTTTAACCATTCATTGACTGATTGCTAAATAGCAGGTATAAATATATGTCGTGAATAGCAGACTCGAAAATAACAAAGAGTTAACTATATATATGCAGAATTTCAGAGTTTCTGTTTTTTATCCTATAATGGCTGGTTCCTTCTGATTCAGCATAAGTTCTTAGATCATTAGGACAGGAAGAAATTTGGCCATTTTCTGCCAGAAAATACAAGGGGAGTTTTTTCACCCTGGTGTTAGGAAACCACTTCCAAGGTGAGCCAACATTACGACCAGTGTTGGGGGTAGGAAGGGATTATATGACTTATTCTTCATGTAGAATGGTTCCAGTCCAACTTCAACATTGTAAAGGTGAAAAATTGATACCCAGAGAAACAAATGACTGATCCAAGGTCAGCCCTCCAGTGCCAGAACTCTGTTGTCTTGACTCCTTGTCCAAGACCCTTGCTATCATACCACCAAAGGCCCAGTTCCAGGGTTACCAGAATCTTCTGAGGGACTCAGGGCCTTCCAGCAACAGAGAGGTACCACTTGAAAAACTCTTGTTTCCTGGGTAAACAATGTCCAAGAAGGGGCTGGTAACATTTTCTTTCCTGTGGATGTAGGGAAGAATTTGTAACATTTCCCGCTCCAGGTCATCATCCTAGCACCCAAGGCAGGTACGTAGGGCAAAGGCTTGTTACGTTAACCCCATCTGGTTATTTCCATCTGCATACAATGGTTTCTACAGAATGAAGTGGGACTCCAACTCTGCTGCAAGACACCAGTTAAGGCTGCACAGAGCTGTGGCCCGCTTGGGTGCAGAGACCTTGCCCACAGGCCTAAAGAGCTGGCTGCAGGAGGAGATGCCCCATACCTGCCCTCCTGTTAGGGGTTCAACACTGTCCCTTATTAGGTGACTCTCTGATCCCAGGCTCCTGCCCAATCTCCCTTCAGAGCTCTGTGTGTCCTGAAAGGACAAACTTCCAGTCCCTTACTCAAAGGGACTGAGCTCCTCTTTTCTTCCTCATGTTTGCTTCAGCTTCTGCATTTCTTTTTTTTCTTTTTTTTTTTAAGATTTTATTTGACAGCGAGAAACACAGCTAGAGAGAGAACACAAGCAGGGGGAGTGAGAGAGGGAGAAGCAGGCCTCCTGCCGAGCAGGGAGCCCGATGTGGGACTTGATCCCGGGTCTCCAGGATCATGACCTGAGCCGAAGGCAGTTGCTCAACCAACTGAGCCACCCAGGCGCCCCTGCATTTCTTATTTCTATTCAGAGAGCCTTAGTCTTCCTTTCTGAGAGATTTGAGGCTGTAGAGACAGCTTTGAGGCTATCCTCCCCCACCCCAAGCAATCATCAGGTGCAGTGAGAGTAATGAGAGCAATGACAACAACCCTCGTCAGTGGCGATCTCGAGTTGACCGGATGCACACACACAGTGCCAGAGGCCTTATGTCCATTACCTCCAATGGTGCCATGAGGCAGGCAGTATGATCCCCATTTTTACCTCAGAGAAGGTAAAGAGGTCGCCCAAGGACATGCAAGTAGAGACTGAGGGTGCCAGCGCCAAACCCAGGTGGGTCTCAAAAGCCCCAGTTACTAACTCTGCTTCCATGCCTCCCTGCTCTTCCTTCATCTGTCCCCACAGTCCATCCTTACCTCTGCCCAGGCCATGGTGACACTGCCTCACACCTATCCCAGCTTTGGTCTTTCTGTGTTTCAGTCTACCCTTAACGTAGCAGCCAGCATTATTTTAAAAATTGCTCTTGTGTGTTGCTTTCCTACTCCAACATCCTCCACAGCTCTCCATTTCCTCCCAGGAAAGTACAAATTTCTTATGTGGGCATTAAAATTTTCCATACTGTGGACTCAAGTGCCTTTCTAACCTTAATGTCATAATATTCTGTTATTGTTATTTATTTATTTATTTATTATTTTTCAAGATTCTATTTATTTGACAGAGAGAAACACAGCCAGAGAGAGAATATAAGCAGAGGGAGTGAGAGAGGGAGAAGCAGGCTCCCCGCCAAGCAGGCAGCCCGATGCAGGGCTTAATCCTGGGACTCCAGGATCAAGACCTGAGACAAAGGCAGACGCTTAACCACTGAGCCACCCAGGCACCCCTGTTTTTGTTTTTTTAAGATTTTATTTAATTATTTATTTGAGAGAGAGGGAGCACACGAGGGAGGAGAGGGGATGAGGGAGAAGGAGAAACAGACTCCCCACTGAGCAGGGAACCCAATGTGGGACTCTATCACAGGACCCCAAGATCATGACCTGAGCCGAAGGCAGATGCTTAACTGATTGAGCCACCCAGGTGCCCCACATTACTATTTTTAAAAAAATTAAAATAGAGTTGACAGATTATATTAGTTTCAGGTATACCCTTCTATATATGATTTTATGCTCACCACAGAAGTCTAGACACAATCTGTCACCATACAAAGTTATTACAATATCAACTCTATTCCCTGTGCTACACTTTTCGTCCCTGTAACTTTCTTATTTTATAACCAGAAGTTGGTACCTCTTAAATCTCACATGACTCTTGCCCATACACCCAGGGTTTCACCTTGGAGTCTCAGGGCTTGCACCAGACTCTTGTGACATCAGGCCACCACTCTCCCTATTCCCTTCTCCATACCACTCTGTCCACACGCTAAAGCCCCTTCCTGCTGGACAACATGGCCAGTGTGCCACCTCCTCCTGGCAGTCCTCCTCAGCTCCCTACCAGCAGCAATTTCTTCTTCTGATGACCTCCATCAGCCTTTGTTTGAATCCGTCTATAGTCTTCTGTATCCCTTGCCTCTTAGAACTTTGGGCATATGTCTCAGTTCTCTATTAGACCATAACACTGTGAGGCATAAACTAAATTTTCTGTTTTCTCTCCCATGGAGCTTCATTCAGTCCCCACATGTAGACAGCACCATTTTAGGACCCTGACCTACCAGCTGGGTGACCTCAGGCAGGTTGCTCGAGCTTTCTTCGCCTACGTTATGTCATCTCTAAAGCAAAATGCTCGTTTTCTCATGTCTCCCAAATTCTATGGGAATCAAATGATCTCATAGAATTAACTGAGTTAGTAAATGTAAGACAGTTTGAATAGTGCCTGGCACACAGAGGGCATTCATTAAATGTTAGTTCTCATTAGTTCTATATATATGCCCCAGCACTTATAAAATACAGATATCTGCTTTATATGATTTATATAAGCTGCCTTCAGCAAATGACTAAATTCTGGATGCAAATTATCATGGAGGGGCGCCTGGGTGGCTCAGTTGGTTAAGCGACTGCCTTCAGCTCAGGTCATGATCCTGGAGCCCCAGGATCGAGCCCCACATTGGGATTCCTGCTTGGCGGGAAACCTGCTTCTCTCTCTCTCAGTCCCTCTGCTTGTGCTCCCTCTCTAGCTCTGTTTCTCTCTGTCAAATAAATAAAATCTTTTTTAAAAATTAGCATGGAAAAATAGATTAATAATAAAATGGCTATTTATTGATACCTTAATTCTAAAATGTCATTCTTATTTTACTTAAATAAAGTACTTGCTAGATGTATTGTTATTACCTGAAACTAGCATAAAATTGTAAACCCTTATAAAATCTGTTCGAATTACTAATGGTCTATAATAAAAAAATAATTGCTAACTCAACAGACCAACATTCCCTGAACATTTGAAGCATAAAAAGAAAAAATCAAATTCAATTCTTTCTTATTCCCCGTATTTTGCCTTATGCAATAAAACCTCTCAACTTTACCTAAGTTGATTCAACAATTGCACTGATTTTTACAAGAGCTAGGCTAAAGTTTATTCTGAGAGAATCAATCAGTATAAGTAGAACTAGAACAAAAATTCTAAGAAAACTGTTCTCTTAGGTAGTTAAACGCTTTGGGACCACTGAGTCAGGTACCCATACCTTGACTGGATTTGATGCATACGATGGGGGACAGGGGACCCTGTTAAGGCTATCATGATAGCATTATTTCAAATTGTTCATCAGGATTAATTCAAGGAGAAACAACACTTTAAAGCCGAATTCTGGTAATGGCAGGTACTCAAAAATAATCGTTGACTTTGGAAACAATATTCTAATAATCAGATATATTTCTAACTCAGACTACTATCTCAATTTTTAATCTAGATTAGTGAGATTTCACTAGACCTAGACGTACCCATACTGAAAGATTTGGCACATTCAGGTGGCTAATGTCTACTACAAAAGAAAGTAGTAGATAATGTTCATTGAGCACTTACTATTTTCAAGTAACTGTGGGAGGGATGAAAAAGTAAATAATTCCTCAAAGTGGCAGCACCACACACTAGTATGGGAAATGCACAAAGAGAGGTTGATGTTAAAACAATTAATATATCGCAGAAGGAAGCTTTGCAATGATGTGTGAGGAAGGCGGAAGAGGGAGCGGTTAATTCTGACTCAGGGAATGAAGGAGGGGTAAGGTTTCCAAGAGCAGAGCTCGGTGTGAGAGCATCACAGACAAAAGCACCTGAGCATGGACAGACACATAGGAAAAGGGCTTGCCCAGGGAGCAATGAGCAGTTTGCTGTGAGTTGAGGGTGTGCCAATCTGGGGTGGGGACAAGCAGATGTGTGGGAAACAACCTGAGAACGGGCCTATGGCAAGGTTGTGTAGAGACTTAGTGATCATATCCAGGAGCTGCAGCTCTCTTCAGTAAGCAGTATATAGGATGGTTTAGCATTAGGAAAACTTAGACACCAGTGAGAAAGCTCTGGGCTTCGTTGTCCCTGATTGGGATTCTTATTCCCAATCTTCCCATTTTCCTTGCTGTCTTCAGAGAGATTTATCAGCATATCAGATGCAACTTTTTGAAACTAGGAAAGTATAAGCTAGGTTCATCGTTATTCCTTTGTTCCAAAAGACCGGTTATCAGTGATTTTTTTTGTTGTTGCCCTTTTCATAATCTAAGAACCTCTAGTGAGTAGATATACAATTTGCTCAGCTTATAAATACTGACCATTTTAATTGACATTGTTCATGATATTAATGTGCCTTTCATATATAGATGATGAGAAGATGTTCTTAGAGAAATTGTCTATTAATGCATATCTAGCAGTCTTGAGTAAGTTGCTAAGAGCACTCCACCACTAGTTCTGCCTTGTCTACAGACCATGACTTCTACCTTGGGACAATGTGCACTGAAATGAACACCCACTTCTGCTGGTGTGCCTCAGAGAGGATCCTGGGTGGAGGAGCACAGTCTGATTGACTGTCCTTATCTCTGGATGTCCCCAACAATTTAAACAGAAGGGCCAACATCTCCACCTCATGAGCAAGAAAACAGGCCAAAGACTTAAAATTACCAGTCAAGATACACACCTCATCAGTTCCAAAGCTAAGAGAAAATCCTCCTTTATAATTCTTGTCATATGTCTCCCGGTACATATAGAACTTTCTCCTAAGGCCATTTGCCCTTTTTAACCTAGAAAAAAATTCTGTGCTCAAATGCTTTCAAACTTTCTCCCAGGACTTCACACTTTTAAGTATATCAAACATAACCAATTTACTGGCAAAGCAAGTTACAAAGTACAATGCACTGATGCCCTTACTTTTGAAGAAAGGCAAAAAAAGAAAAAAGAAGATTACTATGAAAAAGTTGTTTTTCTCCCCTATACAAAAATCATCAATACATACAACATATACGTTGCAAGTATTTCAGAATTTCTGAAAACGTCACATCTCTTGTCACAAGCTCTAGGTCTGAAACTGCCTACAATATTGTGGGGCTGGGGGGAGGCATCTGAACTAACTTGTTAATCTTAATACTTACTTCTCCAGCTATGGCAGAAGCCACAGATACCCTTAGAAAGGGGGTCTGTAGTTGTGCCCTGTGATGGAGAAACTCTCTCCAGGACATGCACACTTGAAACTTGAAAGCTTGAAACTCTTTATTTTTGCTTAGTTCCCTTCCTCATATCACACACCTAGAAGCACCCAAATCTTTTGGGTTGACAACTCCCTGGGCAGCCTGCCTGTGTTCCAGCGTCCTTTTGCAAATGAGATATACTCTCTCAGATCCTACTCTCCTCCTCACTGATTATTAACCCAAGGGCCAGCTCTTCCTCAGCCCAGCCCTAGAAAGGTGAGTTGCAAACAGCCACAGCAAAGGATAAATCCTCCCAGCTCTACACATGATGTGGCTTAACACCTCGCCTTCACTACAGGAACATGTAATAGCCACTACAGCACAACTATAACTGGAAAACTGGATTTGCATATAAAAAAACGTGGTGTGTGTAGCTAACTGCTGAGTAAGAAGCCTCATAGTCTGCTGAGTTACGTGTTAGTGTCCAACTTGTCCCACTGGCTGGCTGACTAACTTGGTCTATGGATTCCCCAAATGCAAGATTCTCATGACTCACCTGAACTTTTACAATTCAGCGAGCTGGACCTGCTACCCGGAAAGTTTTCTGACGAGCAGGATGTTAATTTGTGAGCCGGAGCGCTGCCTTTGCCCCGATAGGTCTGCGTGCTGGATGCAGAGGCAGAACTCAGGGCAGATGGTGGTTCCTGAATCATTAACTTCAGGCAGCTGTGTTCAGCCGCCTCGAGCTCCCTGGCAACACGTGTCCCTCAAGCCCACGGATTACAACAATAAATAGCATAAGACCTCTCCCAGGTTGTAGGCCATGGAACACATGTTTAACTTCTTCAGGGGAAGGGAAAAAAAAGAAAGAAATTTGACAAACACCTCATTTCCTGCTGTATAACCAGATGGTTATGAATCATGTAAAAAATCCCTTCCACCTCCACAAACAA
Organism: Spilogale gracilis; assembly: GCA_004023965.1. Lineage (NCBI taxonomy): Eukaryota > Metazoa > Chordata > Mammalia > Carnivora > Mephitidae > Spilogale > Spilogale gracilis. Next base: position 15,394 of record PITA01012557.1, read on the forward strand.
ATACTTCATGTTATTTACAAACCAGTAGTACATCGGTGACTGTGTAAGTACATAAGAGATGTCTAGGCCACAGAATAGAGTTCCCACATATACAGAGAAATATAGAACGTTAAAAAGCTTTATCTTCCCACGTGTTCTGAATAACAGTTATTAAAAAGTGATTGATGACCCAACAGAGATGACCACAGGTATTCAAGCACAAGGCCCATCACTGTCCTGGAGAAAGGAGGTTTTCGAGAAGCAGGAGCCAAATTTCTTCACTGTGATTTCACCCTCTTATTTAAAAACAACAAACATTTCTGTGATGCCTTTGAAAAGAGAAGATGAATGCTTTTTTGAAAGTGAGAAAGAGAAAGGAAGGAAAGAGTGGCGGGAGGGAGGGAAGCAAAGAACTACAGGGTTCTTTGCTAGCCAAGGTGCCTGAAAGCTATGAACAAAACTCGGAAATGCTGGAGCTTTCTGCATCACCTCTGCCTCTCCCTGGGGTGGAGAGCAGGCCCTCAGGCTCCCAACCTCTGAGGGGAAGCGTCACCCTCCGGCACAATCTGGCACACAGCGAGCGGTTCTGGCGTTGTCCTCTTTGGCCTCCTGACAAGAATGTTCGCTCACAGATCCTCAGTTATCCCAAGTCCATCTGGTGCGTCGTTGTGAGGATCAAAAACAAATGTGGGAGCCTCCCCTCCTCCCGCGCTCACCCTCTGTCTCAGGCTCTGACCTGCTTTCATGAGCACTCGGGGTGAAGCCCAGACTTGTCCCAAGGAGGGTGCTCCGGACGGGTGCCTCCGAGTGCACAGCACAGTGAGGGGCGCCTCTGCTCCCTCGAGCCCGCCCCAGAGGCGGAATGAATCAGCCTGCAGTCCTTGCTGAACAGCGAACAGTGCGGGAACACTGCTGGGTCTCACAGATTCTCCAGCCTGACCGCTCGCCCCACACTGGTTGTTTCTTATTCCAGACAGAGCACTAAGGGAACGGAGACATGACTTTATGGAAGGATGAGGCTTGGCAAAGTTGGCCGCTCATGTTGCTCACACATACGGTTGCGGAAGAGCTGAGAGGAGATACCAAGGGTGGGGGTTTCCTTTTTAATGTTCTGCCATCGGGAGGCTTGGTTTAAATCAGAATAAGCTTTAACCCAGCTACTCTTCAAGGAAAAATAAAGCCAAGGTGCTGTGGGTGTCATGAGGGGAAAAGGAAACACCGGTCAGTGTTTTATGTCACTAAACAGATTACCTTTTTGACACAGGTGTGACACATCCAATAAAATAGCATGCCATCCGCACCAGCTGGCTTGACCTGAATGGCAGGTTCAAATGCCAAGGCGGAAGAGGGAGAGGGAGGGCGCAGGAAGAGGCAAGAGGGGAGAAGTTCCTATGCTTTCTCAGGGCAGGAGCCTGGCACTCCAGTCTTTCCGGAACAATAGAGCCACTGTGTAAGTCCCACATCACCCAAGGAAGGAGTGGGCCATGGGCCCAGGAGGCCCCATGCTTTGTAACCCGCACGGCTTCTTCCTCGTTTTCTCACTGATTCCTAGTTCTAGGGATTCAGATGGGCCACGCTTGACGTCCGGTTATAGTAACTGTCCAGGCGTCCTGTCCTTGATTTCACTCCATTACAGGAAGTAGCCAGAGTGCCACTGCAGGCTCTCTGTGTCTGGATTTTATGACAAAAGAAGATTTACAAACAGAACTTAAGGGCCTTCCTGAGAAAGAATTGGCCTCTTTTCAGTCAGAAGCCAGGGAATTATTTGCACGCCAAGCAAATAGCTCTCAAGCTAACAGTACATGACTCTGGGGATGTGTCATTCACTGACCCTGGGAATTCACACGAGACATCTCTGGAATTTGAAAATTGCTGTTAATTACATTAAATTGTGAGGGTCACAGATTCTTCCAGAAAGGGATGATCATTAGAAATCTACGGTGTCAACTGAGGTCCTGATAAGCAGGCCCTACCAGTTTGAATTGTTTTTCTTATAACCCAAGTCCCTTAAAATGATCTGAGAATTCATACACTCAACCTAACTGTAAGTCAGGATTGGCCAATATTATGGAAAGTGAAGTTAAAACCTGTGTTCTTCTCACCTCCCCTTAAACACAGTACACACTGTTTAGCCTGGTGCTTGAAACACCTACCACAGGTTATTGCTTTGGGCTTCAGCATTGATACACTAAGACTCTTCCCTCAAAATGAAAATAGGTTGGGAAGGGATAGCACACCAGGCCATTATGGGCTGAATTCTGTCTTTCCCCAAATTTAGACATTGAAGTCCTAGCTCCCAATATTTCAAAAAGAGGGAGTTCAGTTAAAATGAGGTCATTAAGGTGGGCCCTAATCCAATGTGAATGGTGTCATTATAAGAGTAAATTAAGACACAGACATGAGGGGCACTTGGGTGGCTCAGTCATTAAGCATCTGCCTTTGGCTCAGGTCATGATCCCAGAGTCCTGGGATTGAGCCCCCCATGGGGCTAACCTGCTTGGTGGGGAGTCTGCTTCCCCCTCTCCCTCTGCCTGCCTCTCCTGTGCTTATGATCGCTCTCTGTCAAATAAATAAATAAAATCTTAAAAAAAAAAAAAAGACACAGACGTGTACAGAGGGAAGACCATGTAAAGACACTGGAAGAAGATGACCATCTGTCAGCCAGAAAGAGAAGCCTCAGAAGAAAACACCTTGATATTGGACATCTAGCCTCCAGAACTGTGAGAAATAAATTTCTGTTATTTAAGCCACTCAGTTTGTGGGCCTTGGTTATGGCATACTCGGGCTATTTCCACTCAACCAGGAATCATTGACAGTAGAATAAAAGCAAGCTCTGTAAGTTCCATAGGAACAGAGACTGTGAAGCAATCAAAGATTTGCAGGGACGTGGGGCACAGTGTTTAAGAGCATGAATTTTGGAATATGCACTAGTCATGGTAACCTAGGTAAGCTACTTAACCTCTCTAAACTTCGGGGGGCTCATCCAAGATGAGGGGATTACAACTGGATCCACCTTATGGAAGTGTTAGGATTAAATAAAATACAGAGCAAGTGCACAGTGCCTGCGACATGGGGAGTGCTCGCATGCTGGAGTTAGGATGACAGTGAGTGGGGCTAGGAGAGGATGTCTGAGAAAGGAACTCAGTGGAGCACAGAGTGGGAAGCTGACAGAACAATGGTGCAACAGAGAACGGAGAGCCCTGGACTTTAGCTCCAGCCCTATAGCTGATAGGGTTTGAGAATTCACTTTGCCACTCTGATCCTTGGTCTCCTCGTCTGTACAGGGAGAGGGCTGGACTATGTACCAAAAAAAGTAAGGGAAGAGGGAGCTGATAGTCACCTCAGTCTTTTCTCAAAGTGGTCCTGGAAGGAAAAACTTCTTTACTCTTCCTTTCCATAGATGTCAATTACAGATCAACTTCAGAGTCTAGCATGGGATGTAAGTGAAAGTTTCTGCTCTTATTTCTATTCCACCAGATTCCTATCCCTGTAGTGCATACCATGACTGACAAGAGGAGCATTTTCCCAGGTCGCCTTTAGCAGTGATTTCAGGACTGTAGAATAGCCCTTGGACCCCTCTCCATTGATCTTCATTTGAATTTCCTCTCTAAACTTTCTTGTCCAGGAAACTGAGATCTCCACATCCCAGGGCAACATCCCCCTTGGTCCTGGGAAAGCAGAAGGGTTAGACCTTGTGTTACTATGAAGGGATATGCAGAATTTGCCTGGCGATGAATTCTCCATCAACATCAGAACTTAAGAGCCTTAATCACAAAAATGACTGCATTTATTGATGAGAAATGATGAAGCTTTCATCAGAACATGGATTCAGGCAGTCAGCACTTGCTCTGTGCCTACCTGGTGTCAAGGTACTGTGCTGAGTGAACACAGGAACACTGCTCTTACTTAGAGGGAAATTCACAGAGTATTAGATAGTTAAAAAGAGTCCATCATCTTAGCATGCTCCTTATATAAAATGAGCCATGGTATACTGCTAACAAATATTGATATAAGCCACCACAACAATAATTAAACTTCCTCACCCTCCAGAGGCAATAACTGATCATTTCTCACCTAGTCAGAGAAGACACAGCACTTTTCCAGAGTCTATGACTCGGACTAACTGCTAATAACAGGGTGCCTCTAAAGTCTGGGAAACCAGAAAGATCCAGGCCCCTTGAGCACTGCTTGGGCATGATCTTATGAACAGACCTATAAATCAACAGAAAGATTTGTGCCCTTCAGATATCTGGTCAAAACAAGTACTTGACGTCTGACTCTACTATAATCTGGCACCCAAGCTGGGCCCATTCCTGGAAGTAATAAGATTGGAAAACATCAAAAGGGGGGAACTAACAGGAAAATCCCTACTAAGTGGATATCAGGCATGGAAGTAACTAAAAAAGAGTGGTTATAAAATGGGAACAGAGTTTTCTAATTACAGAGTCCATGAGTCTCATACACCTGTAAGGCATGCTTCCCATTGCCTTGATTACCAAAGGAAGGAGGATTGAACACCCTCAGAAAGTTCCACCCCAGTCTTTAAACACAGTTTGAAGAGAGAGTAGAAGGGACATGTTCCCATTTTACAAGGTAAAGTTTAAAGATTACATGGATAACCTTCATTGCCACTTCTTCTATGGGTATAAAATAATCAGCAGCCCTATGTATCTCAGAAGGAAAATAATGCAAGGCTTAACATTACAGAGAGCAAGAAAGTGCCAGAGCAGGAGAAGAAGGAGGGGAAGGAAGGAAAGAGAGGGAGGGAGGAGAGAGTGAGAGGAAATGTCATATAAAATGCACTATTTGTCAAGCTCTGTCAACGAACTGACCTGTGTTCACATAGATGAACTTGGCTGGCTTGACAGTGAAGACCCCAACACAAACCTTCTTTGAAAAGTCCCCATGCAATAGGGATCCTAGAGCTCTCTGGTGAATGGAATGCTCCAAGAAGGATATATGATCAATACTTTCCACAGCCAGAAACCACTCAAAGCTGCCTCACAAATCCTACTTATGTACGTACTATAATGAATTGTGAAGAATATGCTTTACTTTAAATTCTTGACTACACAGATGATTTAAATGCTTAAATCCGTGAAAAGACTCGTGAGAGTCTTTAAAATATATTTTTAGATTAAAGGTTTTCTGAAGCTAGAAAGTTTCAGACTTGCAAGGAGGTTTCTTAAGGGAAAATGAAAACGGACTGCATCCAAAAAAGTGTGTCTGTACAATAGTTAAAAATGGTCTTTTCTACTTTGCAGATTTGAAAATATGCTCAATCAGTGGAAGGAAAGTGCTGTTTTTAAGGAAAGAGTAGCTAACACCATTGTTGACTGCCTATTCCTCCATGAGTATGTGTCCATAGGGGAGGGTGGCATGGAGGAGAGGTGCAGGAGGGATGAAAGAGTTGTGCCCTCTAGAAAAGTACCATTGGATGCTCACCTGAGCCTCGGACACCCCCTTGCTCTCAAGATCTAGTTAGGCCTTAGGTGAATCCCATTCCCATTTGTCACCATCAATGAGCATTGAGGCAGTTTGCTGCCAGTTTCTCTTGATTACATACCTAAGGTCAGGAAAGAGAGTGGTCATACATTTGTTATCTATTGCTACATAGAAATCATCCCAAAACACAGAAGCTTAAAACAATGGCAATCATTTAGTTCCTCCCAATTCCATCATTTGGCCAGGATCCAGTGGGGACAGTTTGTATCTACTCCATATTGTGTCAGCTGGGGCAGCTCAACTGAGGCTGGATGGCCTATTTCCAAGATGGCTCACTCACAGGGCTGGCAAGTTAGCTGGCTGTGAACGGGGATCTCAACTCGGGCTGCTGGCCGGGCCCCAGTCCTCCTCTATCTAGGCCCATCCATACGGCTGCTTGGGCTTTTTTCGTAATATGGCAGCTGGGTTCCAAGACCAAATATTTCAAGAAAAAAATCCCCAATATCAAAGCACTTCTCAGACTTTCACTTGTATCACACTTGCTAATGCCCCATTGGCCAAAGACCGCTCCATGACCAATCTTAGAGTGAATGTAAGAGGGAACTTCAAAAGAATATCAATACCAGAAGTCATGACTCATCATTGGCTCCCAAAGTGACAGTCTACCACAGAGTATGACCATTTTTGTTTCCATTAGCAGAGAAAAATTGAACATCAATGTTATTCATTCACGTGTACATGTTTTATTAGCCAGAAATTTTATACTAATCATTTCCCAAGTCTTCAGTTGGCCTAGCAAAATTGTCAGGAAACAAACAAACGCTATGAGAGAAAAAAGTGTCCTGGGTATATAAAATCAGGAAAATAGAAGTTCTTATTTTAAAAAACTAAACTATCTTGAAATCACAGGAAAGGAAGGGGCACACATGTGATTGGGGGATTATTATGAAAACTATGGCATATTGGTTAGCAAAAAACACACATGATGTAAAACACACACAAATTTCATACGGAATAGAAATGTCACAAGTTCATAGAGCCTCATGAAGAAATAACAAAGACTTTTCAGGTAAAGTCAGAGAAACAAAAGCAAGAAAAGAGTTCCATTTCGTAAGTAACATTTCAAGTGGACTTTTTGAAGGGTTGTAATTTGACTGATATTTTGTGTTTTTAACAACGATGACCTGGTTAAAATAGTGAGATGACTAATACTTTAACCTAAAGTATTAGGTTAATTTAAATTAGGTTAATAATTTAGAAGTTAATAAAGAAGTAAGAATACACTTGTATCTTTCTTCACTACCATTAATGTTTTTTGACCTCTTACATTGTTCCAAGTCTGTATTATGAATTCTGTGTATATTTGACTTCACAGAAACATAAGCCACAGAGTTTTAGTCACTTGTTCAAGGTCACACAGTTGGTTATTATGGAGGACAGGATCTTAGCTTGAGCTGTCGGCTTAACCAATTTGTTAGATAACAAATTTCTGTAAATGGAAATTTTTTTCATTGACTCTATGAAAATGAAAAATGTATTTCCATAGGAAAAAAAGGCAGGGACTAAAAATGCAATAAAACCATCACTTAGAAGAATTTTGAAAGCACTTCTATTCCCCAAACTGAATCAAAAGAAATTTTTCATTAAATCATAATAACTCTCAAAGTAATTAACCAAATCAAATACTGAGTGTTTAAATATTAAATTATGAACATGTTTCCCTGTGGCTAGATGTATATGAGAGTCTTTTAAAAAAATAAACGCTACTTTCTTTATTCTAAGTGTTCTCTTTTAAGACACCCTAAAGGGGGTGCCTCAGTGCCTCAGTCGGTTAAGTGTCTGCCTTGTTCTCAGGTCATGATCCCAGGGTCCTGGGATCGAGCCTCCTTCTCCCTCTCCTCCCTGCTGGTGCTGTCTGTTGCTCTCTCTGTCTCTCTCTCTGAAATAAATAAATAAATCTTTAAAAAAAATTAGTGCCCCAAAAGTTATAAATAAAACACCAAATCGGTCAAAAACTTGAAAATAATTTGTGCTGTAAAGTCTTCACCTTAGCTTATTTGCCTACTTTCAATGGGTTGCTAATTCTTTATTACCTGAGGATTCTTCTCTGCTTGAGCCAAAAATACTAATATGCTGCACTTAATCGATCCATTTGCTTGACATGCTTTGTAAATTCCTGCTCAAAAAGAACTCATTTTTATGTTTTTCCTTAGAACAAAAAAGAGTATGTATAGAGATTGACCATTATCATAGTAGCAACAATAGCTCTATTAGACACAGTTAAAAGCCCTCGTTTCCTAATTTATTGTTTTGTGGGGTTTTTTTCCCCAAACTTGGCATTTCTTCACAGCAAGGAAAATGACACAGTAGTGCTATAGTATTAACATGGACCATCCCCTGGGGCACACAAACAGGAGGAGAACATACAGGACCATGGCGCAGGTCCTCCAGTTCATTTTTCTCAGAGCTCTGTTAGAATTAAATATCCAACTTTGGACTCAGTAACTTAGACAAGTAGCGGGAAGCTTGAAAAATGTCCAAAAAAGAGTTGGGAAAATTATTAAAAGGCCAAGGAAGCAGATCCTGTGAGAAATAGAAAAGAACTAGGGCTATTTATTCCAAAAAGAGATGTCTACAGTGAGATTTAAGGTCTGTCCTTGTGTCTGGGTCAAGCTATTAGAGGAGTGGTGGCAGTCCCTGTGAAGGGGGTTCAGGCTCAAAATAGGGTGTCTGAATGAGCTGGAAGATTCTAGAACAGACTGTTGAGAAGAGGACTAAAAAAACAAAAACAAAAACAAAAACAAAACAAAACAAAAACCAGGCTAGAAGCATCATTGTCTAGTATCGCCCAAGATTAGATTTCTACTTAGCTATCAACAACAGAATTGGCTCTGTTTCTGGAACATTAATTATTCATAGAATCCAGTGAGATTCATAGGCTAGGCCAGAAGAGTAAGACCTCTGGGTCCATATCCCTGTTGTTTTGTTTCCAGTGGACTCTTTCAGCACAACACTAAGTATTTGCTAACAGTAATGTTCTCTCAATAGACCACCCAGTGTCCTCAAATTCAGGTTCAAGTGTCAAGCAGACATAAGTTGAAACTCCACCTCTGCCATTTTGTCAATTCACAAACTCTTCATGCTTAGTTTTTCAGAACTCTGTTTCCACAACAGTTAGATGAGGATAATAATACTTAAACTTAATTTACCACTTACTGCATCCCACGATCTACTGCAAGTGCTTTCTGAATGTCGGGCACTTTACATCCTAATAAAACAGGTATGTGTTGTTGTCCCCATTTTATAAATGACGAAACTGAGGCCCTGGAAGCTTCTGTGCTTGCTAAGACAGAAGGTGACAGAGGTGTGGAGATAGAACAGGAACCCAGTCTCTTTTGGGCTCCAGCTCCTGCGATGGGAAAGGAGAGAGGAGGAAACACAAGATCTCACTCAGGCCAAAGCCAGGGTTCACACGGAAAGCGACCAAGTGCAGAGCAATGGTTGAGTCACACCACCAGGCCCTGGCATCTGTCACCATTTCTGGGTGCCATTAAAAAGACATTCCCAGGAGCTGGGCATGAGCACACTGCAGGAAACCCACTGTGATGGGTGTGTTACAAGGAGGAGAGAGGGCAGCTTACTTCCTCAAACCTAATCTCTCTATATCTTCAGTGGATTTCTAAGGGCACAGAAAAAACTCTCTCCGCTCCTGACACCAGTAAGTCTTGAGTGTCACCTGATTTCTGCTTCTTCCCAACTTGTGCCAGCATGCCTCTCTGTACCTACAAATAGCTTTCTATTCATTTAAGGCCTACAGGTAGAAACAGAGCAATTCTGACTCATCATTAGGCAGTTCAACCCGGTGCTATTTGCCTTTCCTCACCCCGTCACCAAGTTAATGGGTTGTATTAATGGTGATATATATAGACAACAAATTGAACCCAAAGGCAGCAGCGATGCCCATCCTATTTAGAAAGGGCCTCGGGGTGGCTCTCACACTGGCTGTTCTGCCATTTCCCTGTGGCCCTAATCCCAGAGTGTTTGCCAGACAGTAGTACCTGTGTTTCTTTCCCGTGCATCTAAGTCTGTGCCTACAGTGATGGAGGGAAGAAAGGGTAATAAAAGAACATCCATGATATTGTCTCTGATGTCTTGTATCCTGGTTTTTATATCCTGTCATCCTCAAAAATAAAATGTTGTTCCTATGGCCTCCAGAGCTCTTCATGATCTGCCTATCCCCCAAAAGACACAGAAATAAAAATACATACACACCAACTCCCATCTCTCTGCTCCTCAATCAGTGAGTTCCAGCCACTGTGGTCTCTTTGTAGCTCTTCAGACACACTTGGCACATGCCTGCCTCAGGACCTTTGCACTTGCTTTTCAGGCACCCGGAACTCCCTTCCCTTATGTAGCCTTATGACTGACTCTTTCATGTGGTTCAAGTCTCTGCTCAGATGTTAACAAAGTGAACTTCCCTAGCCAACCTATCTGAAATAGCACCTTCAGTCACTCTTTATCCCTTTATTCTGCTTTATTTTTCTTTTTAGCATCTATCTATTTGGCATTATACTATAATATGACTACCTACACACACACACTCAAAAGGAAGCTGAGGGTATGGTTTTATCAGTTCATTGCTATAGCCCTAGCTCCTAGAAGAAAGCCGGACCCATAATAAGTGTACAACAAATAGTGATTGAATGAATGATTGTTTTGTAAGGCTAAACTAACTTTTAAGGTATAATAAAGATTTTAAATGTTCTATGTATCTATTGTCGGCCAGCTTCACAGGATGTTAAAACCAGTAACTTCAATTTTTTAAATCAGTAATTTTCTTGGTAAAAGAATAGCCTCTGAAAAAAATGTTCCTTCTCTTGATATACAAGGAGAGAATTTGGTACATGTAAGGAGAGCAAAGACAGAGAGAGAGAAATAAGGAGGCTGAACAATCTAGTGACTATTGTATCTAGGTTAATGAAACAATCATTTTAATTGAAGGCAGTATCTCGACCTCTTGCTGTTTTCATCAACATCTGGATCTTAAGCTTATGCAGAAACATTCCAAACAGTGCTAAATTTCAAGGCAGGGCATTTCATAAATCATTACAAACACCATGAAAAAGATAGTTGGTGGTCCAGAAAAGAGACATTTTAATCTAGTGTTTTACACTAGAGGAAGCAGAGCTCACAGCTCACTTGAGGTCTTTAGAAGTCAACAGAAAAATAGAAGGGCTAGAACCCACATTCTCCCTCTGGTTGATTTTCTCCCAGAGGTGCTTATTTCCTCCAGTTGCCTTTTCCTGTTGGCTTTAACATTCACAAATTATCATCTCTTTTCCAAAAGGAAATTCATTTTCAACTCTGAACCTAAGCCAGTATTTGCCAAACTACATTCTACATAATATGCAAGGTGTTTACGGATATTCTTCAAAATAATATGGAATAGGTATATAGTGGATTATAGACCTTTGAGAGAGAGAGAAAGACTGTTGGCTTCCTAACCTTAAAGATCTATAATGCAGGGAAGACCCCAAGAAGCCATGCAATACAGAAATCATGTATTTTTGTATAGCTCAGTACTTCTAGAACTTATGTGACCAAAGAAAATTGTTTTTTTTTTCTTAGAATTTTCTCACAGACACAATTGAGAAAATATCTCTATCTTTGTATCTATACACACACAAGATGAACACTTAGGCACCTGCCATACATTGTTCGTATATGAAAAGAAATATACAGAAAGATTACATGTCGTATGTATACACTTGTGTTGTCGGAAGTGCCATTATCTAGCCAGTTGCGGGAATGGTCACGTGATGGTAGACTAAGCGCTCCTGCAAAACTGAAGTCAGTTAGCTGGCAGGAAAGAAAACATCATGCATGCTGTTAACCTTTTGCCTAGCTCCTATATTCTAGGAACTGCTTCTTCTACCCCCTCCCTTACCGTTCCAGCGGTTGCAGTAGAGAGCACCATGTCTCCGTTCTCTGGGGGGCCTTGCCCACGCAGCTGTAGTGAACAGGGATGTGGGACCGGCTCCCTGTTAACCCTGGCCAATTAATTTTGGATATAAGACGGAAAGACCTTAAGAAAAAAGAATAAATGCGGCATTGAAACAGAAGCTGAGACAAATGCTGGGGAGAAAGGAGGTAGTCCTGCAGAGCCCCACCTACCCCCCACTCTGTTCCCAAGGTTCAGCTGGATCCCTGACTGGAAGCCACCAGATATCCCACCAACCAACCTATACATTTTCTCCTTTCTCCTTTCGTCCTGCTGTTTTTGCTAGAATTGGTTTAGGCTCCTGGCAGGCTAATACACATCAGTCTTATCAAACCTAATTACTTTTAATAAATGCTTTCAAATTGTCCCACTGTTTTCTACAAGTTCTTCACACTACTCCTATATTATCACATTTTGCTTCTTAAAGATCCCTCTTTTTAAGGACCCCTGAAGCTTTTTTCTGAGGGAAGTATTTCAGGTAATTTATTCTATTTAGCACACACATTATTTAGCCATGTTAAAGCTTATTGATCTGTGGTTACACTTCAAAAACGTAGCTCCAAATGGAAATCTATATTTTGGTTGGTGAGGGTAGAGAGTATCAGAGAGCAATAAATAATCTAACTTGATTGTAACCATTCACCTTAAATCAATTTTAAACAAAAGAATTGCTTCCCTATAAATGAGGCGAACACAAAAGAGCTCCTAAACAAGCAAACAACCTCAGAGGGAAACAATTCAGGAAGGATTCAAACCTACAAGGAATCAGAGAGTTACAAACTAAAATAAGGCATCAATTTCTATCAGCAAAATTACACATACATGTGTACACGCATACACACATGTGTGTGTGTGTTTATATGTGTGTGTGTATGTGTTTCCTCTGGGGAATAACCTGAAAATATATTCCAAATGTTATATAAATGCACATTCCCTCTGATCCTCAGAGCAACTTCTAAGCAAAAGAAAAAAAAATTATATATGAAAAGGTTACATTCTTAAATATGTTAAATACTATTATTTTTAACAGTAAAAGATGGAAACAAGAAACTAATGTGCAGCTGGAAGGGAATAAATAGGTATAGTATAGTATATTTAATTGATAAATTGTTATCCAATAACTAAAGTGATGGTTGAGGAGCCTATGTAGGCAATTAAAAATCAATTAACTTTATATTAAAGAGTAGTCCAACCTTGCATGTATGGGATATTTACAACTTTGAAAAAAGAAGTGTATTTTTTTAAGTCTGAAAGAAATATTCCAATTTTCTTAGAGTGATTTATTGACTAGTAATGTAATGATTTTTCAGTATTTGTTAAATGTGATTGTATTACTTTTCTAATTTTACATCTTCTAAATAAAGCAAACCTAGAAAACCATCATATTCCAAGAAACCAAATTTTGACACTAATATTCAGCCAAGTCGATTTAAAGACTCAGGAGAGGGACGCCTGGGTGGCTCAGTTGGTTAAGCGACTGCCTTCGGCTCAGGTCATGATCCCGGAGACCGGGGATGGAGTCCCACATCGGGCTCCCTGCTTGGGGGGAAAGCCTGCTTCTCCCTCTCTCACTCCCCTTGCTTGTGTTCCCTCTCTGGCTGTGTTTCTCTCTGTCAAATAAATAAAATCTTAAAAAAAAAAAAAAGACTCAGGAGAATCTTTGAAAAAGCATCTGTGAGAAAATGTAATCAAATTACTGATCTAGATCTAGTATGAGTCCTAAAGAAAGAGTTAGAGTAGGGAATATTAAAGCAACAAACACAGTATTTTAGAAATTGTGCACTGAGAAAATATTTTTTTGTAAAAGGTTTTATTTATTTGACAGAGAGAAACACAGCCAGAGAGGGAACACAAGCAGGGGGAGTGAGAGAGGGAGAAGCAGGCTTCCTGCCGAGCAGAGAGCCCGATGTGGGACTCGATCCCCGGTCTCTGGGATCATGACCTGAGCCGAAGGCAGTTGCTTAACCAACTGAGCCACCCAGGTGCCCCTGAGAAAATATTTTTAAGTGTTTACCAATGCGATTCTTGGTGTGGTAGTACAGTACTCAGCATAGAGAGGGGAATTAGATTATTTCATTTTTACAGATTATACTGTTAAATTTCCTTCTGAGAAAAAACAAACATGCCACTTCATGCTATAAATTGAAATATCTACTTTTTGCATACTGTTACTATATCAGACTTTGTTCAGGTACATGAGAAAAGAAAAACTGGACACAATTCCCCCAGTGTATAATAAATACCACAGTAGCCCACTTTGAAGGAAATACAGTGGAGTTACTATTCTGTTGGTGTGGCTATTATTACTCCTCTGGGCTGTGATTGAAATTTAACATTCTGAGGACAAACTTTGTGCTCCCCCATCACTCTGTGAAATCCCCATCCCCACCCCGCCAAACCTCCCTTTGCCAAAGGTGATGAATGATTTTTACTTCCCTCATCAGCATGGAGTCCTCTATAGCATTGGGCAACATCAGTGGTTTTTGTTTTTTGTTTTTTGTTTTTTTAAAGATTTTTATTTATTTACTTGACAGAGAGAAACACAGCTAGAGAGGGAACACAAGCAGAGGGCCTGAGAGAGGGAGAAGCAGGCTTCCCACCGAAGCAGAAAGCCTGATGTGGGGCTCGGTCCCGGGTCTTCAGGATCATGACCCGAGCCAAAGGCAGTCACTTATCCAACTGAGCCACCCAGGCGCCCCAACATCAGTGGTTTTTGAATTACTGTTGTGTTTCAGGTGTTGTTCTGCGTACTTTCAAGTATGATCTCACTTAAACCTCACAACAACCCTATGAGCAGATACTTTTGACAGTCCTGTTTAAAAGATGGGGGAACTGAAGCACACACAGATTAAGTTGACCAAGATAACCCAGCTAGTTAAGTTGTGGGATCTGAGTCTGCATTCAGCCAATACTATTTGAAATCCATGCCCTTGTCCAACAAAGAATCCAAGTCAACATGTCCAAGCTGCTGTCCTAACTGGAGTGACTTCCTGCAGCATGAAGTCCTGTGTCCTTTGGTACTTTCTGGGTGCTGCTTCTCATGTGTCCCAACTGATACATAAGCCCAGGACCTAGTCCAGAGTTAAAGATCATTTTCATGACAACGAAGGTTCAACCTATATCTGAAAGAACACATGTAAAATACTCACCCCATATTCAACAAACGTTATTTGTTACTGGTTTATCATATGAGAATAATGCTGTACACTCTTGAAGGTGCTTCAATACATTATTTGTCAGATCCTCAAACTCCACATGTTCAAGATCAAGTTTATTATATTTCCCCCCAACAACTTTTGGCCTCCCTGTTCTTTTAAGTCATTATTTCTTTGCTGTGCTCAAATCTGATTCATCTTTAACTCCTCTTTCCTCCTTGGTCTCCACATTTGATCAGCTATGTGCTCCTAGAGGTTCCACTTTCACCAAGCTTTGGGACTCCTCTCCTCCTTTCCATTTTCCCAAGATGCAGTTAAAGAACATCCTCCTCCTCACTCAAAAACCTTCAATGCTTCGCTACAGCTACCCATTAAGTGCAACCTCTTCAGTCAAACACTCTGATTTCTTTGTCTTCATCCTACCTTTCAGCATTAATTCAAGCGAATCCACTATGTGTTCCTAAACTCATTCACATTACACAACACTTATACTCCTCTTTAAGCAAAGGAGACCACTGCAGGGTTTCAGACAAATTAAATCACACACATTTTGTCAGTGTCAGACTTTTCTTAATGGGTGACTTCAGAGTAATTTGACCCCAAAATCCCTTATAACATCTTGAAAATATCAGCTAAGATTATATCATCCAAAAAAAGTATATCATGTAACTATTCTCCATAGTTAAATTCACAAAACAATCCCCACGTTTTAACCCAGAGAGCTCCTTCCATCTCACATAGCTGTAGAAAAGGAAAAGAGAAAGTTACAGAATACAGCTGGGCTACTGAAATTGTGAAAATCCCCTTTAACTGTTCTTCTTTGTCCTAATAAAAGGGTACGGTTCCCAAATAGAAATCAGTGTGAGTCAGAAGGAATGTAATCATGATATTGGGGGTGGCTGGGGGTGGGGAGAGTATGAACAGTTACCCTGAATGCTGAAAGCACTACCAGACTGGTGAGACAGGTAGTACGTTTTTTCTTAGGCTTTAATTTGTTTAATAGCTTACTCATATGAATCATCCTTAAATCTAATTTTGGCAGTAATATTTAAATTCTACATTTTTAAAAACGTAAAAATTACCTTCTCTATGGTAAACCACATAGTTTTACCACACAACCAAGGCACCAAAGTGCCCCCAGGTGGCAGACTATCATTATTGCAGGTTCATGCTGAACCCCCTTCAGGGTTCTCCAACTCAATCCTTTCCTCAGTCTGGAAAGACCCCACCGCCTGCGAAGTGCTATTTCTTTTTTTTTTTTTTTTTTTCGAAGTGCTATTTCAGGGGCCTGTTTATTCTTATTTTCTACCCACCTTTAAAAAATCCCCTCCCACCTAGCTGATGCTTAATATTCTTCCTGTAGTGCTTTATTCCTTCCTCCACAAAAGCCTGGGGAGAGAGAGAATGTTAAGTGTCATTTGTACCTTGATGTAAACGGTTATTCCAGGGTTCCAATGAGTTCATGGCTCTGCTGAAAAGGATTTCAACAACAGTGACACACTCCAGGGCTTTCAGGATGGGGGGGGTGTCACTGGCAAAGGTGAGGGAGGGGTACAAAATGGAGCGGCTAAAGGAGCTGAAGATAACTTCTGCCCACCTCAATGTCTTCTTTGGTTTAACCACAGTCAGCTTTGGAAAGGAATAGCTTCGGCGGAAGCAAGGACATTTTGGTGAAAAGTGAGAAAGAGCCTTAACAGGAGGATAGGCACATGGATGGGTGGGGGTTGGGAGGGAAAGCATCCCTCTTGGTGTCTCTGCACTTCACCACAGCTACTGTCCACACTGGTCAATGACTCTGCAATCTGTCCTGGGAAATGTGTTTAACCTAGTTCTCAGCACATGGCATGAAGATTTTTCCAATTATTTGCCTCAGGCTCAGAAGAGCTACATGACCTGGTTACAGTTTAACACAAGCCATTGACTGTGTGATTTGTCTAATTTCTTTAGGGGGAAAAAAAGCCTGTGGTGAAAATCAGATCCTGAAAATCCAATCTAATGTTAATACTAGGAAGAAGATCTCTATTATATCGAACAACTGGTTCAGGAGATCTGTGAGTGACACTTGTTTTCTAAGAAGAGAAGGATGACTGGGCCAGGAAGGTCAAGCCATCGAATTTCATCCTTTTACATCCCTGATTCTAGCACTGACTCAGCTATGCAGACGCCAAAATCCCAAAAGATGCTTATACATCATAGTGGTTAATTCCAGGAGAGTAAAGGGAATGTAGTCAATGATTGCCTTCTTATCTTTTCCTAGATCAAGATTGGTAGAAGTCCAATACTTGCTACTATCATAGAATGCGGAGACACTCAGCACAGTATTCCTGTGTCTCTCTATCACATCATGGAAGGATGTGCCTACATCACTTCAATCCCAGACAACAGTTCCCTTTTCAGAAGAAATTCTGCAAACCTTCAGAATCCTTCTTCTTCATCACTTCCAAAGTGATCTTTAAGAGGCTGTTTACAGATAGGAAATAATATGGATTCTACCCCCATTGTCTCCTAAACCATCTCTTCTACTTTACATGGACAGTCATTTGGTTTGCCAGAAGTGGAAATCTATCTTTCGCAGTCCGGTAAGACCATTACTCCTTAAGCTGCACTGTCCGACACAATACCATCAGCCAGAGGTAGCTACTGAGTTCTTGAAACATGCCTAACCCAAACTGAGATGTGCTATACATGTAAAATCCACAATAGATTTTGAAGCTTTACTTTAAACAGAATATAAAATATATCCTCAGTAATTTTTCATTGTTTAGTGTTGAAATAACATTTTGTGAATATATTAAGTTAAGTAGGCTACATGACTAAAATTAATTACACCTATTTCTACCTTTTTAATTTGGCTACTAGATCACTGAAAAATACATGTGTAATTTTATTTCTACCATGAGGTTCAACTCTTGCTGCCTTAGGATCACTTAGAACTTGTAAAAACTCTAGAATACTCAAATCCATATACCTCGGGTTGGGGCTCAGCAGGGGTATGTTTGATTTTTTTTTGAAAGCTCCCCAGGTGATGCTAATAGACAGCCAACATGGAGAGCTACAGCTCTACATTCTGGAATTCTATGATTCTAAGACTCTCATGACTACTCATGCAGGTTAAAAGTTCAGAGTTGTTTTTTTCCTTATTCTGTATAATCAACTTTGTCTGTGCTGATCTATTTGTCCCTAAAGAAACAATGAAATGTTTTTCTAGCCATGCAAGTTAGAACTTTGTTTGTTTTATTTTTTAATGAAGTTCACATGAATCCAATACACTGCCAGGGCTGGGGATAAGAAGCATTGAATTTGGGGTTTTAAGGTCGATGAGTAACATGTAATCTTTCCTGGGGCTGCTTCTTACACTTGCTTTTTTCTTCATGGAAGCACCTGCTTTGTTCCTGCTAATAACGAGGAATGCATTCACAGTGCTTCTAGACTTGAATATGTCTGCCAGTCATTGGAGAATCTGGTGAAAATGGCAGATATGGATTCAGGAGTTCTGGAGTGGGGCTGAATCCTGCTTTCCTAACTGGTGTCCAGGTGAAGCTGAGGCTGCTGGCGGGTGGGCCATGCCTGTGAGAAGCAAGGCATCAGAGCTTAGGGAATTGACCAACTTTCACCTGGGTAGGTGGTTCTTGTGCACAGTTATCCAGCCACACACAAAAAAAGTGGACAGCATACTGACTCTGTTTACTGCCATGTGCACAGAGCAACTTTTAAATGACGTTTGCTCGGATTTGCCCATTGAAGCACAGTGACATGAGCACCTATGTTCTCTCTGTTACTATGATCATTGAGAGAGAGAGAGAGAGAGAGAGAGAGCATCTTTATTCCATCTATGAGACTGAACTCCCCTAGGCCTTCTTCCTTTGGTCGTCAGGACTGGAGGGCATGGGATTGCATGGCAGGGGCGGGAGGGGGGATTTGTAGGCCAGACCTAGAAATGGGGCACATCATTTCCACCTCCATTCCATTTGCCAGAAGCATCAATGGTTATATCTAACTGCAAGGAGGAATAAAAAAGGTGACCCCCCACCCCCCACCATCCACATGCTCATTGTTATCCATCCCAGTCTTTGACCACTTACTTCCTCACCCTCCAGGTCATTCCACCAGGTGTCCCAACTACAACAAGCCTTCAGCCACTGGTACCATGAATCCACGGATCCCACCACCTCTCACTATCCCTTGCCCTCTTCCCTTTTTCACCTGCTTCAATAACCTGGTCAGTGATCATAATGGCTCCCTTGCCCCCTCTAGCTTCATCACTTGGCAAGACCTCAGCCCTAAATAAATCCAGAAAACTGCCTGCACCTGAACAGCTAAACATGGCTAAGGAAAAGCTCAGCCACATTCACTGATCCCACTTCAAGTTCACGATGATTAAGAACAGTGAGCTGTTACCACTGCCAAGCAACCATGTCCGTTTCCCACTCTCCATTCTCCTCCGGTCTCTGATACCTTCTCTGCCATCCTCAGTTTCAGGTGATGACCTTCCATCTATTTCACTGAGAAAACTGAAGCCATCAGGAAAAAAAGAGTCCGCAGACTCACCCACTACCCGCCCACTGGCACTGGTTCGCATGTCTGCTGCCTTCCCACCTAATTCAGGGATGGCCCATCCAGGCACCAACTCCCAATCTGTGCTCTCCATCCATCCCTTCCTACCTACTTAAGGGCATTGCTTCAGCAACTGACCCCTCACCGTTGGCATCAAGAACCCTTCCTTTCCTTATTCTTCAAATCATCACAATAAAATGCTATAATCAATCCGATTAAACAAGAAAAAAACAACAAAAACCTTCTCTGGACTTAATTCTCCTACTCTGCTCCCTGCCATTCCTCTATTCTGTCTCCAAGCTGACTTTAACCTCTGCGCAGCAGACCACCCCAATTGGGGTAACCATGGCCTCCTCACCAGGAAACCCAACGGCCACTTCTCAGTCCTCTGCTCTGACCCACAAGCAGCACCTGGCCCAGTGCTTCTCACCTCACCAGCCCTTCCTCATCATTCTCCTTTGCTGGTTCCCCCTTGTCTCCCAGACTTCTTGGAGAGCCCCAGAGCTCAGTCTGTGCACTTTGTTCATTCTCCATCTGCAACCCCCAGTGACCCCAAGTAATCCCTGGCATTAAACACCCCTGTACACTGACAGCTCCCCACATGTGCCCCTCCATCCCAGATACTCCTGCTAACTCCAGTCCAAGGCCTCCTGGACATCTCCGCAACGGGGGAAGACTCA
This sequence comes from Spilogale gracilis, assembly GCA_004023965.1. NCBI lineage: Eukaryota > Metazoa > Chordata > Mammalia > Carnivora > Mephitidae > Spilogale > Spilogale gracilis. The sequence goes on from PITA01012557.1 coordinate 35,208, forward strand.
AATGACCCAAAGCAAACCTCAATATTCCTTTCCAAACTGGCCTCACCCACAGTCTTCCCATCTTGCAAGTGACTAGTCTCTTCAGTCGCTCAGGCAAAAACAAAACAAAAACAAAACAAAACAAGAAACTCAAAGAACAAAACTTAAAAAAAAAACAAAAAAAAACCACCTAGGAGTTGGTAATTCTACTCTTTCTCTTACACCCAATTCAACTGTGCAGGAAACCCTGTTGGATTTTCCTCCAGAATCTATCCACCTCTCACCACTTCTACTGCCACCATTTTAGTCCCAAGTGCCAAGAGTCTCCCCTGGATTCTCTCTTTTTTTTTTTTTTTTTTTTAAAGATTTTATTTGACAGAAAGAGACAGCGAGAGAGGGAACACAAGCAGGGGGAGTCAGAGAGGGAGAAGCAGGCTCCCTGCTGAGCAGGGACTCTGATGTGGGGCTCCATCCCAGGACCCCAGGATCATGACCTGAACTGAAGGCAGATGCTTAATGAATGAGCCACCCAGGCAACTCTCTCCCCTGGATTCTTACAGAAGCTGTCTCACTCGTCTCCTCCTTTGTACCTTGACTCTCCTATAGTCCATTCTCAATGCGGGAACCAAAGTGATGCTGTTGTAATACCAGTCCTATCCTCCCCCCACCCTGACCCACCAGTGGCCCTCTGTCTCACTTAATGTAACAGTCAAGTCCCAAAATGTCCTACAAGACTTGACATAATCTGGCCATTTTCCCTTTGACCTCATCCCCCATTACTCAACCTCTCTCACTTCACTGAGACCACCCTGGCCTCTTTGTGGTTCTTCAGACAGACCCTGTATGTCTCAGGGCTCTTGCACTGCTGGTCCCTCTGCCTGGAATGTTCCTGACCCACATACTCACCTAGTAAAACTCCTGCACCTTCTTTAAGCACTTGCTCAATGTGTCTCTTTCACTGTCTCATATAAAATAATTTTAAACAGCATTTTATCATATTCTAAAATTTTATGATTTATTTACTATGTTTAGTTTTTACTGCTTATCTCTCCCCATTCGAATGTGGGCTCGAAGAAGGGAGGGATTTTTATCTAGTTGTTGTTGTTGTTTTTTCACTGATACATCCTAACACCTACAGCAGTGCTCAATAAATATTTATTGAATGAAATCAATCATATCTCCATGGTCCTCAGCCCGGTAGGCACTGAATAAATTTTCATTGCACACGTAGCCTAAGCCACTCTACCACCTTTGTTTTAGAAGGGTTGTACTTTCTTTGAAAACATCTAAAGCTCTCCAGCAGAAAGCCATATTAAAATACAGAAAAACCAGAAAAGTGCTTGGAAGACTCACTTCATGCAAATAAAGTCCCCGGAAGAACCATCTTTCACACCTTCACATTTGTTGTTCGTTTAAAGCTGACTAATAAGCACCGAGACCTCAGTCTTGTTGCTTTCATCTAACCATTTGCTGGGATCGATGTCCAACATCAATACTATCAGCCTTTACTTGCTTTTCATACCTCTGCTCCCCTAACCATCTCCTGACACTCCGTTTACACCCACAGCTAATAACAAAGGAGAAAAAAGGAGAAGGGATGGGAAGGAAGATGAGGCAGTACACTGATCCAATCGTGCTCAACTCAGCTTGAGTTTTATGATACCTGTAAGCCTTTTTTTTTTTTTTTTTTTTTTGAGAGAGACAAGGGCATGAACAGTGGGGTGGGGACGGGGACAGAGGGAGAGGAAAAGAGAGAATCTTAAGCTGACTGCATGCTGAGAATGGAACCCCACATGGGGCTCCATCTCACGACCCTGAGATCCTGACCTGAGCTGAAACCAGGAGTCGGATGCTTAACCGACTGAGCCACTCAGGTGCCCCCACTGGTAAGTGTTCCAAGCCACAGATGCTTGGAGCCCACCCTAGACTTACTAAGTCAGAGTTTCCAACAGACCGGTGGAGGAGTGCGTGCACTGCTAAAACTCCCATAGACTACTGTGATGTGCAGCCAGGTTGGAGCACTACCAAATGAGGAACTTCACGTTATATCATTTCATCTTCAAAAGCCACAGAAAGTAGGTATTTTAATCTTCATTTTATAGATGATGAAGCCAAGTCTCAGAGAAGCTAAAAACAGTTATAAAGGGGCAGGATGAAGTTTCAAATTCAAGCCTTTCTAAGCTATACTCTGTTGGTAAAGAGAAACCCCCTCAAGGCTTAACACACCTTGGCCATGCTGATGCCCCTGGGGAAGCCCAGACGTCAGTGACTCTCAGAAATCCAGAAATGCTCCTTGGAGTCAGTGTCTCAAGGACTTCCCAGTGGGCACCCAGTAGGCCCAGCAATCCAGCTCACCATCCCCAGGCCCTAGTACTTGGCTTTACCCTCACTCCCCGTTCCTAAGCCCTGTCTTCCAGTCCATCTCTGGATAAACTTATGAGGTGGTCCGCCTTGCTGTAGGCAGACCTTTCAGTAAAACCCCATGTTCCCTGTCCTGGATTCCCCTTGCTGTACCTTCTCATTGAGATTCTGATCCTTCATCTTGAAGGACCCCCTACCCCAACTCTGAGCCTGAGGTTACACATTTATGCACTTGTTTATTCATTCATTCACAAAGTATTTCTTTTTTGTTTGTTTCAAGTTTTTCTTTAAATTCCAGTTAGTTGACATAGAGTGTAATATTCGTTGAAGGAGTAGAATTTAGTGATTCATCACTTACATATAACACCCAGTGCTCATTACAACAAGTGCCCTCCTTAATGCCCATCACCCATCTATCCCAGTCCCCCACCTACTTTCTCTCCAGCAACCCTCAGTTTGTTCCCTAGAGTTAAGAGTCTTTTACAGCTTGCCTCCTTCTCTTTTTTTTATCCCTTCCCCTATATGCATCTGTTTCGTTTCTTAAATTCCACATGTGAGTGAAATCATGTGGTATTTGCCTTTCTCTGACTGACATATTTCACTTAGCATAGTATACGCCATCCACTTTCTTGCAAAGCACAAGATTTCTTTCTTTTTGATGGCTAAGTAATATTTCTGTGTGTGTGTGTGTGTGTGTGTGTGTGTGATACATTTATATATATATCACAACCTTTTAATCCATTCATCAGCTGGTGGACATTGGGGCTTTTTCCATAATTTGGCTATTGCTAATAGTGCTGCTATAAACATTGGGGTGCATGTGTCCCTTTGAATCAGAAATTTTTTTTATTAAAGGTGACTAATCGGGATGCCTGGGTGGCTCAGTCATTAAGCAGCTGCCTTTGGCTCAGGTCATGATCCCAGGGTCCTGGGACCGAGTCCCTGCTGAACAGGGAGCCTGCTTCTCCCTCTCCCTCTGCCTGCCACTCTGCCTACGTGTGCACACCCTCTCTCTGTCAAATAAGTAAATAAAATCTTCAAAAAAAAATAAAGGTGACTCATCTTTAATATTCTAGAGTTTCAAGGCCAAGGGTACCCAACTTGGCAGATGGTGACTACATTTATGTGGTGAGCACTGGGTAATGTACAGAATGTCAAATCACTGTATTATACACCCGAGACTTATATAACATTGTATGTCAACTGATCTCCAATAAAAAAAGCATTTAACCAAAAAAAACTATGTCAAATGAAGTGAACAATGTAGAGAACAGAACCATTTTATATCTCTAAGTATCTTCTTAAACCTTCTATGATGATTGAGAATGGTGCATATATAATATTCAAACCAGTGTAAAGAATTAAAGCCAGCAGGACGACGAGTCACTTGAGCACCCACCAAGAACTAAAAACTAGCAAGGTCAACAGTCACAGTACCTTAAGAAACTTAGGGCAGAGACAGTGAACAGGTCATCTCACACTCACGCTTCCATTCTTGTATCTGGTCATTTGTTGTAACGGCCGTTTTACTCCTGCATGTATTCCACAAATATTTATTCACAAGCCCATACATGGCAAGTGCTCTAAAGAAAAATAGGATTCAACCTGAGAGATTTACCTGTGAGAGGCTGCTTCAGAGGGCTTTGTTGCGGTGGACCATCAGATGGGAAGGAGCCAGCTGTGGGAATGATGACATGAAGGGCATCAGAGCAAGACTGGGCAAGATGGACACATCTGCAGGGCAGGAAGGAGCTCCAAAATGGAGGGCATCAGCAAGATGGCTGGCAGGCCACGGCTGGGGTCAACATGGAGCTTTCTGAAGGAAAAACAAGTGCAATATACACATTTTATGAACAGATACTCCATTTAGACTGCCTGGCTCACACAGAGCTGTGAACACTGAAATGGGGCAACAGGAAAGAAAAAACAGCAAGGCAGGGGAAGGCAGAAACAAATCTCTGCTCCATTTCAGACTCTTCGTGCAGAAAGCAGACACCTGAACAGCACTTTCTAAATTCTGTTCTGCAAGTTATTTTATTCCTCTTTTCGACAAATGTCCAGTATGTGCCTATGTGGTGACATACACTGTTTAGATTCTGGGGATCCAGTGGCAAATAAGAACCTCCCACCCTTCTCTCCTCACTGAACACATTCTGACTGCCTGCTTGGGATTTGTCCTTCCTTGTCTTGCCAGATGCCTCCTCGGGGGTCTTTAAATACAGAATGGGAAGCAGAAGATAGAAGGACACGTGAGACACAAACAAAGCTAGAAGAAGTTGCTCCCCTTCTGCCCACCATGGATTTTTAAGAAAGAGATAATGCTGCAGCATGTGAGGAAAACAAACAAGAGAGAAAAGCAAGTTTTAAGAAATAGGAATAAATAACATAGTTAACATGTACTGAGCTCTTACTATATGCTTGGCGATATTCCAAATAGTCACATGGATCATATCATTTTAACCTCATGATGACACTCTGAGGTGGAAACTATAATGTCATCCATTTTACAGATGAGAAAACTGAGACACAACGCAGCTGAGTAACTTGCCCAGGATAACACAGTCACTATGTGGCCAGGCTGGAATCTGGTTCTTGCTGGGTGTCTCCAGAGCTCATGCTCATCATCACTGCATTATACCGTGTCTTGACACAAACTACTCTTGGCTACGGGAGCCCTTTACGGCATGATACAATGTAAATTTGAAAACTGCTATTCTGACTCTCTCCTTTTCTTTCAACCTTTCCATTAGACAATAGAACACAAGCTCAAAAAAACTGCACAAAGTGTATGCATATCTTAATGAATTGGTATAAGGTGAACGAACACCTTGGCCACCATCTGCAGGTCAAGAAGTAAGACTCTGCTGGCCATGCCTGAAGCCCCTCAATGTGTCCGTGTGGGTCGATGTACCCTCCTCTTCACAAACATACCCACCACGCTGACTTTGATCGGAATCATATCCTTGTGTTACTTTGTAGTTTCATCACGTAAGCATGCCTCCCTAGATACTAGAGCCTGGCTTCACCCATTTGTAAATTTCACATGAGTTTTTTAAGTCTCTTATATTTCAAGGGTTCCTTCCTTCACCCCTTTCTTTTGCCTACAACGTCTCCGGAAATTTGACCTGTAGACCTCCTACCTTCAGGACTTTGCTGATTGTACACACATGGGGCAGTTCCCCATGTCCTACCAATGGGCAACTGGATCCAGAGGATTGTTCAGTCCTTGGATTGATGTTTTGCAAGATTTTGGTGTTGATTTGTTCTGTGTGTGTCTCTCTCTGGGATGGTAGCAGCTGCTGATGTTCTATTAATTCAGAGGCAGTTGCAGAATGGTAATATTCTACTTCTAACCTTTCTTTTCTGCTCATTAATCCATCTGTCAGAACACTTTTATAAATATATGCTTTCCCTCATCTACTATTTGATTACTTGGTGATATCATTCACCTAGGAAAAGCAGAATAAATGATTCTTTCCCTTCATCTACCAATTTTCACAAAAATAACTGGCTTTCTATCATACTCTAAAAGGGATCAATTTTTAAAACTATCATTATGAAGTCATGGATTTAAAGTTATTTGATGGGTTTGGGGAGGCCAGGTGGCTCAGTCGGTTATGCATCTGACTTGGTTTTGGCTCAGGTCATCATCTCAGGCCCATGAGACTGAGCCCTGCATTGGGCTCCACGCTCAGCAGGAGTTTGCTTGGATATTCTCTCCCTTTGCCCTTTCCCCTGCTCATGTGCATTCCCTCTCTCTCTCTTTCTCTCTCAAATAAATAAGTAAATCTTTAAAAACAAATAACTAAAGTTACTTAAGGGGTTCCAAATAATTAAAATTATTATCTTTTTTAAAGCTCAAACTTCCCCTCCTTGACTACCAGAGGCCTCTTCCAGTTGGCTCTGGAGTGTCTTTGGCCTAATTCTGGTGGCCTTTGATGGCTTCCTCACCCTCTAGTATGACAAGATGTTCCAGACACATGTCCTTCATTTCCCACCCAAACCTGGAATCAGCCATTTCTCTAGATTCCTTTAGGGAGAAATGACGTTTTAAGACAACCATCTTGGCACTAGACATGCTTATTTACCAGATGACTGTTGTTTCCAGGCCTCTTCAGTAGCAGACCTAGGAAACATGTGGGCATGCACACACTTACACACACACATACTTTTCGTATGTCTGTTAGACTCAATAAAAAGGGTGCTTTGGTAATAGTCTACATTTTGTCCTTTATTTGGCTTACCTAGACTCTGTGGCATAGTCCACTGAGAGGCTTTGATATGAAGCCCATCTCAGTATTTTGGAGGCTCTGGGGACAAAGAAAGCAGTTGTTTTTCAACTCAAGTTTAGGGACGCAGCTCCCATTTCAATGTTTTTTCCTCTTTTACATATTCGTTCAGAAAACTCTCTGCTCACCCATACCATTTTGCAAAGTGTATTTACGTTTTCCAAATGTCAAAATTTCCTCAAGTAGTCCTTTTGGGGACTGTTTCAGAGGTAAGCTGTTGCAGAAAAGAAGAGGAAATATTATCCTGGAGGCCAGCCTCCTGCACTCTGCTCTAGGTCTACGAGATTACTAGTTGTGAGTCAAACTAAAGAATAAGCGGCACAGATTGCTAACAACACATCCTCTTACAAAGGAAATTAATGAATACATGGCCCTGAATCCAAATTTGGTTTAAGCTCTAGGCTGTAGAAGGACAAGTATGAGGGGCTTCCGAGAGGCACTAGATTAAGAAAGGATTTGATCGATAATGAAAAGCATAAAAATAGGACAGCCTATGCAAAAGAATCAAGGGCAAATAATCAGTTTCCATCATCCTCCCCAAAGCGAAAAAGGAAAACATTTGCTTTAATACTTGTGTGATCATGAAGACAGGTCTAATGTTTCAGGCAGTGCAAGGCATAATACGTGTGAAAGTCCTTTCCATGTCGCAATACACTCTGCAAATGAATGAACTATATTATTATTAAATATTATTTAATTAAACTCAAAGATTCTTTTAAAATTATCTTGACCAAGTCTATGTGTCTCTACATGCCCTTTTCAAATGAAAGGCAAAGGAACATCAGAGCATCAGGCTGCCTGCCTCGGGTGCCTCGGGGTGGCTAATATTATGACTCTGTGATCATCATTATCTTCATAAAAAAGAAAGATCTAGAGGCTGAAACAGGGCCAACCTCCTGGGTTTCCCACTGACAAAAAGCACAAGTCGAAAATCTTTCTGTGTTTGCAAGTCCACACATGTCTTTCATTGTTTACCAGGACTCAGGCCACAGAGTATTCTCATAGGGGTGCCCCGTCTCAGGAAAAGTTCCAGAAAGTCCTCTGCCCTGAGGCGGGGTGCTGGGGGCCTGAGCGCAATGAAGGGAAGGCATGCGTGTTGTTTCAGGGAAACTGAAATGAATGAGAGTTTTTGAGAGGCAAACCAAGTGAAGGAATGTAGATCCTCTGTGGGCCTATAATGATGCAGGTTTATGTGCATATATCTGTGTGGCTGCATTTACCTCCAGCCACACAGAGGTAAATGAGAGTTATCCTCTCAAAGAGATATTTCTTCTCAAGAGGGGGATAGAATAACACACACCTGCAAAATAGGTGGGGGATGTTATAATTATGTTTATGGATTACGCTGGAACAATATCTTTAAAGATGCTTCAAAAATTATCTCCTCTAGATCCGCGTCTCTCATCCGTGGACCCATGTGGTCCCTTTTCCAATCTGCATAGATCTGCACTTCAATTTAGGCTAACCACTCCCATCCCTAGCACCACACAATGAGTTTTCACTGAATTTGTTCTAGTGCTATTGAGAAAGAATTGGCAAATGTGCTGCCCCAAAATAGGAAGTGTAATTATTTCAGTTACACAATTTACTTAGTTTTCCTCTGCTGTGAGAGGAATGACAAATGGGATGGTCAAACTGAAATCTCTGACTCATAAAACAGAGCTCCTTCCTTTCCCAAATGGAATGTCATGATTAGAGATGAGCATATCAACAAATGCCTAAATTTTAAAATGAATTTCAGAGACAGGTTGCCTCCCAACTACAGCCTTCTCTGAGTCTCTTTCAGTCTCTCTCTCCCTCTCTCCCTTCTTCTCATCCACCTTCTCTTCAATTCAATTCAATTTAGTATTCCAGGAACATTCAAATTCCTTCTCTAGAAAAGAGCATGAATGTACTATCAGGGATGTCCCCACTGGTGTGCTGAGCTCCCCTGTCCAAGCTCCAATACAATCGGACCCTCGAATCCCCAGAAAATGGGAGTCTTCCTGTCACTTCAGAAGAGCTGTAGCTCTCGGAGTAAACACCAGTGTAGGGGCTTTGGGGCCTCAGAAGTGTGTGTCTTCTCAGCCTAGGATCAGATCGAAATCCAGCCTTTCCTTGGTTCTCCACTTATGTCCCTGGCACCTCAACTTCTGGCTCCCTGCCCCTCTCTCCTGCTTCCAACTGGGCCCTCCTTTCCTCAGGGTCCATGTTGGTGGCCATCAGGAGCAACTGCCTATTTCTGACTCTGGGGCCCTGCCCTTGGGTCTCAGAGATCCCAGTCTATCTGTTCTTCCCTGCCAACTCCTACCTCCTGGCCATGACAGCCCTGTTTGCTCAGCTCTAACAGGATTCAACCTTGCAAGCCTTTTTTTTGAAGGGTACTATATGTAAAGTTACTTCACATGATGATGCCATGGGCTCCGGGCATGATGGGCTTCAGCTACACAAGAGGACATAAGGACACACAGAGCACAGGTATGCTTCAGCAAGAAAGGAAGGAATATGCTAAATGGAAAATCGAAGCCTGCTCCAGAGAGACAAGTATGGAAAAGACTCTTAGCTTCAGGGAGATTTTTTTCAGTGTATTACAGCAAGAGAAAACTGTCTTCTCCAAGTTAAGAAAAAATTCAATTAGAACCATTGAGAACTTGTTATAAGTTCATTGAAGTGATACTTACATGAAATCTGCAAAGTGGGACTTTGGTTAAAGAACACGGTATGTGATATATCATCTTAGGGACATGTCAGAAAAGAGGAGTCCATGTACTTCTTTGTATAGACAGAAAACCTCAACTATCCAGAGTCCTCGGCCTTATGGAACAGGTCAGACCAAGAAGCTGAGAAGGAACTGAACAAGCTCTCTGAACGAGCAGCTACAGCCCTCAGGGATATTTCCTGAGGGTCGCTGGAAAAGGGACAAGACACAGAAACACAGCAAATAGGAGCCGTTTGCAGAAGGGAAGGGGAGGGGGAAAAAGGAAATCATGACAAATGTCAGACACTAGACTGACCTCAGAAAAGGGAATCAGCCAGCAAAGTTTAAGATTGAACAGCTCCCAACAAGTACGGTCGAATAAGCTCAAGGATTATTTGAGTACTTTGTGGGCACTTCAGTTTCCTCATCTGCAAAATGGGGCTAATAAGAGCACCTCCCTCAGTTAAGGTTGTTGATGCACATAGTAGGCACTCAGTAAACATGAGCATCATAACTATAACTCTTATGTCACCACCATTCAGAGCTAGATCATTGACACACAATATTGCATTTACACAAATGACCCCGTGCATTTGGTGTTTATCCTCATGCATAAGATCTAGCGAAAAGCGATGAGCAGACATTCACAAAATTATATAAAAAGACACTATACTAGAACAGGCTCATCTCTATGTGACTTGAATAGGGCAGGTACAAGAAAATGCTGTTTGAGAATTAATCACTGATGAACCTTGTATCATATTAGAACTCGGACATGTTTCCTGTTAAAATTCTGAAGATAGTCTTAAATGACACAAAGTTAGGCGCACACAACATGTACTTCAAGCTGGAGAGAAAAATACCAAAGGGATTCACGTACATAAGGGAGCCCATTTCGTTACTCAAAAGGCAGGGACACCTGGGGGATAAGGAGCCAGTTCGAAGTTCAGTACCAGGATTTCCAGAAAGGTACCAACAGGAAAAATCCAGGAAGAGATCAAAGCCAAATTTTGAGACCAAGACAGATCGCCAAAAGTCTAGCTTGCCATTGCAGATTGCTTTATGAAGAGCTCATGAGTTTGACCATGAGGCACAGTAAAGGATCCACCCATGGATTATTCAGCGCTCTCCAAAGAAACAGACCAATAGGGTTGGTACATATATAGAGAGAAAGATTTATTTTAAGAGATGTGCTCCTATAATTATGGAGGCTGGCTAGTCCAAAATCTGCAGGGTAGGCTGGCAGGCTCCAGGGCTGGGAAAATGCAAATGTTGCAGAATTCGCCCTCCTTCTGGGCAGATCAGTCCTTTTTTTAATTAAGGTCTTTAAGTGATTGAATGAGGCCCACCCCTATTCTGGAAAGCAATATGATTTAGTCAAAGTCTCTTGACTTAAATGTTAATATCAACTAACAATAATTTCACAAAGATATCTAGAATAATGTTTGACCAAATATGTGGATATCGTGGGCTAGCCAAGTTGACGCATAAAATTCACCATTACAATCCACTCTCTAATGACCAGGAGGTGGCCCTCTGAAGCCCAGCACCTAGACTGAGGCTCTGGAAATGATCAAAATCTCAGAAACGATCTCAGGAATAAAAGCTAAGGAAGCTCCTGTCTCTGAATTCCTGGTAGGACAGAAATACCCTACAAGCAAGGCGGTTTCCTGAACCCTGTGTGTGTATTTCAAAGTACCGGCTCTGGTGTTTCAATGCAAGACAGTACGCTAAAAAGGCTAGAAAAGACTGGCACAAAGCTCAGCCTTGGTGACGGGGAATTATTTTTTATTTATCAAAAACTAATTTCTAAAGAGAATGTTGTCCTTTAACATTTAAAAATTCCCATGAAAAAAAAATTCTCATGAAACACACCTCATTTATTGCTACTTGCCACTTCCCAGCCTGGGTAGGCTTGTGTGCTTAAGAAGGTAGACAGGTTGGGGGCATCTGGGTGGCTCAGTTGGTTAAGCGACTGCCTTCAGCTCAGGTTATGATCCCGGAGACCCGGGATCCAAACCCGCATCGGGCTCCCTGCTCGGCGGGAAGCCTGCTTCTCCCTCTGACACTTCCTCTGCTTGTGTTCCCTCTCTGGCTGTGTTTCTATCAAATAAATAAATAAAATCTTAAAAAAAAAAAAAAAAAGAAGGTAGACAGGTTGACTCTGGCACCTGTTCATCTGCAATGCCCACCAATAAGACCTCCACTGAGTAGAAATAATCTTGGAAGAATGAGGGTATCAAATATTTACTTTCTACTGATGAAGCACATAGATAGGCAAAGTATATGGCAAAATATCTTACATGTATTCAAATGCTGAGTGAAGTGAATGACACAAAATAATTTTAGCAAATTCTTTCACTGCTCTATACCTTAATTACCTATTTATTAATGACCTAAGCAGAACGCAGTCGCTTAACCAGGGCCTATCTAGGAGTTACCAGAATATTCCATTTATCTAAGAGCATTCAAGTCACTCTGTGGAAAATCAGGGTTTTATCCAAAATATAACACATTAATGTCTCAGATTGTGCAAGCCTTTCATTCTCATTTTGGCAATAAATGTTCCTAGTGCCTGAGAAATTGTCAGTTGAACCTGACAGAAAGCTTCTATAGAATTGTGGTCTGGCATCCTGACAGCAAATGTCAGAGCTTCCTTATGAAGATAAAACCTTTTTAATCTTCAGAGTAAGCACTCACCAAGCCCTACTATACATTCTTGAAATGTTGAAATGTATTCCTCTGCCTTTTCCGTGAAATAAACAGGGTGGGGTAAAGCTGATAGGAGCTGCCTTTGGATCCTGAGCCTCTGATCAGGAATGCAAAGAGTCTACTGCTCTACCTCATGTCAAAGGCTGCCCATAGAGCAAGGGAGGGGGACTTCCGCCCTGGGGTAACCGACCCAGTCTGCAGGAAGGTGACCACCTTTATGTCCCAACAGGACCTCTCTCCCTGTATAAACAGTGAATGGCAATGCAGCTCAGCCAGACTTCATCTGTACACAAAAGAAAGAACCGGGACTCCAGAAGAAGTAATGGGGTTTTCAGTACCTGCCATGATCCTCAGTGTTCTTTACATAGTTTGGAGGTGTTGTTTCTCATTTGTGAGTTGGTTTAATGGCTAAAAAGTTTACCCATAAATGTTCAGGGCACCTTACACTTATCCTACATAATAGCTAACTCCTTGTGGAAAGTCTCCTAGCACAGTCATTCATAAACTGTGTTCCAGAAAGCAATGTGTCACCAGAAATCAAAGTCACCTGAGAGAAGGGGGAGGAAGAATACTGAGGTTAATTTCCAAAAAATGTGATTAAAACAAGTTCAAAAGTTCTCTATTGCGGGACTTCTCAGAGCCCTTAATATGCTAACATGGGTTGTCATTTGTGTCTTGTGTGTGCACTGTGGGGTGATGTATGTATTGTGTGCCTGTTGCATGCAGTGTGTGTGTGTGTTTGTGTGTGTGTGTCTGTGTGTTGTATCACAGACCTTGTGTTTTTCAGGGTACATGCAGAGGATACACTGGAAAATGCTACTTATTTAATCTTAACCTTTCAAATGCACTTTATTTTTTTAAGATTTTATTTATTTATTTATTTGAGAGAAAGACAGCATGAGAGGGGAGAAGGTCAGAGGGGGAGGCAGACTCCCCAAGGAGCTGGGAGCCCGATGTGGGACTTGATCCTGGGACTCTGGGATCATGACCTAAGCAGAACGCAGTCGCTTAACCAACTGAGCCACACAGGCACCCCTCAAATGTACTCCTTAAGCTTTATTTTTATTTTCTGCATTTAAAAAAAATCAGTATACTTTTAGAATAGATGAACAGTTTTTTTATGACACTGCTATTTCTTATTTATCAGAATTTTTGGTAAACTTGTATAAAAGAAACTTCTACTAAATATCCACAATTCTCTATCAAGTCCATAATCCACTTGAAAAGTGTTCAGCCAAAAACTGAATAAATTAGGCCTGATACTAATAATACAATCAAATGCAGGTTTTTTAAATATTCAAAGAAGAAATAAAGCAGTAATGAAAGAGCAGTGATCATACTTCAAATATTGCTATATACAACACAAATTAGAAGAACATTTAAATATAAATGCAGAACAACCATACAATATATTTATTCACTTTACCACAACTCACATGTTGACATGGCACAATTCCTAAAATTTTAGTCATTCTAAAGCAAATTTCCAAGAATTAAGTGCCTGAAGTAATTTTAATATTGTATCCAATATCTTTCTCTTGATTTCTTGGCATGTTTTTCTTTCACTTGAACTTGGATTTCTTTTCAACCAATCTCACCCATCTAACATTACCTGAGCAAATATGCTGGCATATAAAGACAAGTCATGATTACCTTGCTTAACTATAGAAAATCACTCAATGTCTACTTCCTATCACTCAGCTAACTTTGTGGTTCCAAATCTGGTAGTCTAATAAGGTTCAACCACTCTTTTCCAATATTTCAAAAGCTAATGGAAATTGCATTAACTGTAACATCAAATGTTTTTGCTTTTAGCCAAATTGTATTAATTATAATTATTCTGTTACTATTTTAAGCCAGTTAGAAGCTCTATGTAGCTGCTTAATTTGAAAAAGATGAGAAAATGAATTATTATTCAATAAATTCAGTTAAAATGAAGACAAAAAGCAACAAAACATGGGGTATGTGGAGAAAAGACATGACGAAAATGTTTAGCATTATGGAACTAAAAGTGTCCTACCTCTGCCAGCAATGAAAAGCATTTACTGAGAACTTACTAGTGTCATATACCACGCTAAATACCTTATGTGCGTTACTTCATTCAGTCCTCCACACCCTGAAACAGGGACTATCTTAACAGTTAAGGTAACAAGCTCAGGGGGTTAAAATTTGCCAAGGCTATATAGCTAATAAATAGCAGAGCTGAGATTTAAATCCACTTTCTCATTCTACCCTGATAAGGAGACCATATTAATTCTGTGTTGCTGAGTAACAAATTACTACCAGCTTGGTAGCCTAAAGCCACATCCATTTATGATCTCAGTTTCTACAGCTCAAGAGATAAGTTCGGGGTCTCTCAAAGCTACAATCTAGCTATCAGCCCAGCTGCATTCTTTTCTGGAGCGTGGGGGTCTTTTCCTAGCTCACATGGTTTTGAGCAGAACTCAGTTCCTCACAGACGCAAAACTGAGGTCCTGGTTTTCTTGCGAGCTCTCACCTAGGGTCCCTCGCAGCCTCTACCGCTGTCCATAGTTCACTACCACGTGGTGGCTTACTTCAAGGCCAGAAGGACCGTCTCTCTCTCTCTGGATTCTACTAAAATGGAGTCTTAAATGCCAGTAACAAAACTACAGGGGTGACTATCCCATTACCTTTACCATATCTTAGTTGCTAAAAGCAGCTCATAGACTCCGCCGGCACTCAAGAGGAGAAGATGATGCGAGAGTGTGACTCACTGGGCTCCTCTTAAGATTGTGCCCACTACAAGCACCAGGGTTCTGTTCCTAATTGTTTTATTTATTTAACTGAGAACTGTTGTCTTTTGCATAGGGGTCAATACTACATGGGACCATCAAAGCATTCAAATTAGCCACAGCTCATACAATTGACAACAGAAATCAATGATAGATTTAAGTAGGAACTCTGGATCCTCAAATTCTGTTAAAGCTGCAGTTTCATTGGTAACTAATTTGAGATTTATGTTAGATAAATTACCAGTGAATTAAGAGTATTATTTGGCAAAGAACACTTACAGCTAATTTTCAGTTTGTTAGTGTGAACTTTGTTCACGGTAAGTGAGGACCAGTTAAGCACTGAGTTTTTTTGAAATAGTCATTAAGGAAACTGACACTGAGCTACCACCTTATTGCTATTGAATTGAACCCCCAGAAAAAGCTTACCATGCTAACCAGAACCGGTAAGGTTACGGTGACCCAGCTGCTTACAGGCATAGCTACTGGTGAGATTGTCAGGGGGTATGTCCCTTCTAGAAAGCAACACTGTACTGGCTTTGCTAGTCAGGCTTACCAGCAGGATATGTGCACAAATTGCTAGCAGATATCAAGGTTTATTACAGAGAAACAAGGGAAAGGAGGGCATCACCCATCAGCAGCACAGATACTCAGGGACCTCAGATGATCGACTGCAATGCCCCACCAGCTTCATAAACAATCAGTGCCTTTTGCCCACTCTTACTCTAGACAAAAATCACAGCTTTAAGCTGAGTCGCCTTTTCTTTGATCATCTTATATTTATATATTGTTTAAATAGGGGATTTGAGTGGGCCATGTAGCACTGCACAGGATGGAGGAATTTAATGGATACAATTCCTCCCACTTCCCAAGGTTGTTTGGTTCCCTTACACCAAGCTCATACATCATTGCCTTCAGCTTCTGAATCTGGCTGAGGTCCAGTAGGTATGAGCCAGTTAACAGGAAACTCTACTCCTTGAAAGAATATGAACTAAATAGTGACTATACCAATGGCAAAAAGTTGGGAGGCCATTTTCATAAAAGATGGGTGTGTCTATGAATGGTCTTCAAAAATGTATGAATACCCCCTTCAGCCCATGTGGCTCAAATGAAATATTAAACATTATAAAAATATTTACTCTCTTTGCCCTTTGAGAGTCTCTGACTCTTAAGACTTTACCCTAAGGAAAAAAAAATACCAAAAGAGAGGAAAAAAATGCATGTTTGAACATATGTTACGGTATCATTTATAATAGTTCTAAATCAGGGGTGCCTGGGTGGCTCAGTTGGCTGGGTCACTGCCTTTGGCTCGGGTCATGGTCTCAGGGTCCTGAGATGGAGCCCCGCATCCGGCCCCTTGCTTCTCCCCTGTCTGCCATTCCCCCTGCTTGTGCCTTCTCTCTCCCTCTCTCTCTCTGTCAAATAAATAAACAAAAATCTTAATAATAATAATAGCTCTAAATCAGAAACAACCTAAATGCCCAATAAGAAAGGATAATGACCCCCAAATAATGTAATAAAATAAACACTAATCCAATATATATAATAAATAATAAATATAAAAAAATAATAAATATAATAAAATGAACACCAATCCAAGTATATATATATATATATATATATATATATAGTATGCTGCCACGGGCTGATTTGTGTAAGTCCTAACTCAGAATCTGACCTTACTTGGAAACAAGGTAATTGCACGTGGGTTAGTTAAATTAAATTGACATTGTACAGAACAGGGTGAGCCTAATCTCGTGCAACTGGTCTCCTTTTATGAACTAGGAAAGAGACACAGAGGGAAGAAAGCCATGTAAAGATGGAGACAGAGACTGAGTGACACGTCCACACCTATGGAATAGTAAGGATTGCCAGACTTCGCCAGAAGCCAAGACAGAGTCATGGAACAGATTCTCCCTCAGAATCCTCAGAAGGAAGCAAGGCTGCCAACACCTTAATTCTAGACTTCTAGCCTCCAGAACTGGGAAAGAATAGCTTTATGTCATTTTAAACCTCCCAATTTGTGGGACTCTGTATGGCAGCCCTAGGAAACTAATACACATGCTCCAAATATGGAGAAAAATAAAAATAAGTAAGAGCAGAGAGGAGTACTAGCTGGGGAGCTAGCTCTTCATAAAGACTACTCAGGGAAGACCGCAGGTAAGATGGTATTTGGACAGAAACTTGAAGCAGGGAGGAACCAGATAGGCAGCCATCTTGGGGGAGAGCCTATCAGGTTAGGATACGGCAAGGCAAATCTCCAAAGGGAGAGCAAACTGGACGCCTGTGTGGCTGGAGAGTGGACATGGGTCAGAGGGGTAGGAATAGAGACAGTGATGGTTCCTAGGGGCTTTTACTAGCAGTGCGATTGGAATCCTTTTCAGGGCTTTGGACAGAGAAGTGACATTATCTGGGTACTTTGTTGAGCATAAACTGTCAGGGGTCCAGAAAGGAATCAGGATGAAGACCCATTCAATAGCTATTGAAATCATCCCACCAGAAGATGAAGGTGGTTTGGGCCAGGGTGATTTCAATGAAGATGAGATGAAGAGGTGAGTTCAATTAGGTTCTAATTCTAAACACAGTTGTAAGGTAGAGCTGGTAGGTTTTTGCTCAAGGACTGGGTATGTCATATAAAAGAGTCAAAGAGAGGCACCTGGTGGGCAAAGTCTGTTAAGGGTCCAACTCCTGGTTTCAGCTTAGGTCATGATCTCAGAGTTGTCATCTTGGGGTCATGAGATCAAGCCCCAAGTTGGGCTCCATGCTCATCAGGGAGTCTGCTTGAGGATTCTTTCCCTCTTCCTCTCTGCTCCCCCAAGTTCATGCATATGCTCTTTCTCTCTCTCTCAAATAAATAAATGAATCTTTAAAAAAAAAAAAAAAAGAGGCACACACGGATGGCTCAGTCAGAAAAGTGTCCAACTTCAGCTCAGATCATGATCTCAGGGTCCTGAGATGGAGCCCCACATCAGGCTCTGCACTTAGCAGGGAGTCTTCTTTTTCCTCTCTCTGCCCCTCCCGCTGCTCATGCTGTGTGTGTGTCTCTCTCTCAAATAAATAAAATCTTTTTTAAAAATTAAAAAAAAATTTTAAGTTTTTTGAAAAAAGTCAAAGAAAGCCTCAGACAAGGTTGGAGACTTGCACAGGTCAAGGATGGAGTTGCCATTTGCTGAGACGGGAACCTGGGATGCAGGTTGGTTAGGAGTTTAGCTTGAGACCCATTAAGTTTACTACATCCATGAGTCACAGAGATGCCGCACAGATGGCAAATAGGCAGCTACATATGTGAGTAACTCTGAAGATAGAATTGGGGAGTTGGCAGTAGATGGATGGTATTTGAGGCCATGGGAATTGATGGAATCACTTGGCAAGTGAATACACCTGGTGAAGACAAGCAGCCTGAGGCTTTAGGACTGAATTCTGGGGCACCTCCCACTCAAACTGGACAGATTTTACAAAAGAGATCCAGAAGATTCTAAGGAAGAGAATGAAGACAGACAAAAAAAAAAAAAAAGTTTCAAGAAGGGAATGGTGAAATATTATGCAATCATTAAAAATAATGTATTTTAATTTTAATGTTACAGAAATAGGGTGATGTAATGTAAAGGGAAAAAAAAACTAGGACTCCAAAGTACACAGAGCAAAGTGTTAATTTTGTTCAAAGAAACCTATGTAGGCATAGAAAAATAGAATGAAAGGAAGTATAGCATTGCAAACAGTTACTTCTAACTTTTTACTAGAGGATGACATTTGTTTTCTGCCCTTAATTTCCAAGTTTTCACTATGAACTTATTTTTTTAATAAATTTATATGTGAGATTCTTAAATTATAATAGCAAAGAATTCAGGATTCAGTTTTTCAAAAGTAAAAATATGTAACACTTGAAAAGTCTTTTAAGCAAAACAGTAGAAACTATAGATATATTCTATGATTAAGTGTTTTTGGTGGATTTCAGTTTGCTTTCTTCTCCTAAAAAGAAAGCAGAAAGTATTAAGATTTTTTTTCATTTGCATTAGAATTATCTCTCCTCAGAAAGGAGCATATAATTAAAATAACATCTGGTTATTTTTAATTCACTTAAATAATCATTTCTACAGATATGTAGAGGCTGGGTTTCTATTTTCAAATGTTAGGGCTTCAGTAAAATAAGTCAGACAGAGAAAGACAAATACTATATGATCTTATGTCCATGTGGAATCTTTTTTTAAATTTTATTTTATTTCTTCAGTGTTCTAAGATTCATTGTTTATGCCCCACACCCAGGTCCATGAAGAATCTTAAAAAAAACCTCAATTCCTA
Source organism: Spilogale gracilis (assembly GCA_004023965.1). Taxonomy (NCBI): domain Eukaryota; kingdom Metazoa; phylum Chordata; class Mammalia; order Carnivora; family Mephitidae; genus Spilogale; species Spilogale gracilis. The sequence goes on from PITA01012557.1 coordinate 54,275, forward strand.
GAAACAGAGAACAGATTGGTGGTTGCCAAAGGTGGGGATTGGATGAGGTGAACAAAATGGGTAAAGGGGATCAAAAGGTATAAAATAAATAAGTCATGAAGATATCATGTACAGCATGGTGACTATAATTAATACTGCACTGTATTATTTGAAAGTTGCTAAGAGAGTAGATCTTAAAAGTTCTTATCTCAACAATAAAAAGAGTTCTAACTCTGAGAGGTGAGAGATATTAACTAAACCTAGTGTGGGGATCATTTTTGCAAACTTTAAACTTCTACAGTGTTATATGTTGATTACATCTCAGAAAAACTGGAAAATAAAATAAAATTTAAAAACAAAAAAAAAGGGGCGCCTGGGTGGCTCAGTTGGTTAAAGCAACTGCCTTCGGCTCAGGTCGTGATCCTGGAGACCCGGGATGGAGTCCCACATTGGGCTCCCTGCTCGGCGGGAAGCCTGCTTCTCCCTCTCTCACTCCCCCTGCTTGTGTTCCCTCTCTGGCTGTGTTTCCCTCTGTCAAATAAATAAATAAATAAAATCTTTAAAAAAAAAAAAGTATAAAAAAAAAACAAAAAAAAAGGGAAAAACAAATGTTAGGGTTTCAATGTAACCTTAAACCTTAATAAGTCTGTGTCCTGGTTTTCCCATGTTAAATGAGCTTGAGCCTGATGGACCCTCCACACCCCCCAGCATGGCTGTGAGACTATTAGAGTAAATTCAATCAGCACAGACTATGGTCTTGCCCCTTATCGGTGGTGTTCTAAGACTCACCCCCACCTGCCCATGGATGGCTGACCCACGACAGTATTGAACCACATGGTTTTTCCTGTACATACACATACCAAAATTGAATTTATAAATTAAGCAAGGAGATTAACAACCACAATAATAAAGTAAACAGTTACAACAGTACACAGTAATAGAAGTTAGGTGAATGTGGTCTCTCTCAAATTATCTCACTGCACTGAGCTCAGCCTTTTTTTTTTGTGATGAGGTGAGGAGGCAAAACGCATGGTGAGATGCAGTGAGGTGAGTGACGCAGGCCTTGTGACATCACTCGCTCTAGGGGGGCTACCGCAGGCCTCGGGACGACATACACTACTTCCATACTGCGGTTGACCGCAGGTAACTGAAATCAAGGAAAGCAAAACCACAGATAACGGGGGGGCTCCTGTAGGGTCGTTGTGAGACTAGAGAGAGACACGGGTAACTTTACTGGCCTCCTCTTGGTTCTGGCTTCACCACCAGCTGCCAACCCTCACGGCAATGGGGGACTTACACCTGTCAGTTTGCTTTCAGTGCCCAGAAGTGGCCACACTAGCTCTGTAGACAGTCCCTGAGACACAGCTCCTGCCTGGCTGGAGAAGGAGCTGGTGGTTTCCAGCCAGGCCCCAGAAGTGCCGGTTTAATTCCTGAAGCTGGTAGTGAGACGGAGCCATGTCACCCTGTTATTAGCATGGTGGAGCTGGCATTCGAGCTGAGCTCGGCCCACCCAGAGGCCCTGCCTGGGCATGTGCTGAAAGCCTCCTTGAACTGCGGCAAATAACAACATTTTATGTCTCCGAACACCACAAGCAATTGAGGGCAGTCTGGACTCAGCAGGCTGAACATTCATTTAAGCAGTTCATCACTGATCCTTTTAGCAAAAGGCAGGGCAGGGGAGAGGAGAAGAAGTTGACTAGGAGAAGTGACAGCACACCAAACACACCCTTCTCCTTTGAAGTCAATTCCTCAATAAAACATGCACACAACTCAAGAGCAAACAACACACAGAGGAAGTAGGAATAAGGCTGGATTTATGTGTAATACGCTAGAAGCAGATGGTTTTGCATCCAAGAAGCAGAAAGAGATATCCCTTTTCTGTCCCCTAAATACTAGGTGCTCCTAAGGAGGCATTCATCCTGCCTGGGAAAGAAATGGGATTTGGCATCTGTCATATGATTAGCCACTTGCTGGTGTGCCTGTGTGAGTTCACCATTCTGAGATCCAACTCACTTCCTATTGCTATAAAACATGGGCTAATCATAGCCACAGCCTGGGTGGCTGTGGGTGAAACACTGGACACCAGTGGGCTTTTTGGTTAATGTTCACTATGTCCTGTCTGCGTGGCCACTGCCCACATGGCTCCAGGACTGCACTACATCTGTCAGTGGTGGCTGAAGAAGCATGGGGTTCCCTGCGCCCCACCCTCCAGCTTCAGGGTTGGGCCTTCAACCCTGAGACAGTACGGGCTGCTCCTTCCTTATTCATCTCACTTCTCTCTCTGTCGGCTCTTTGCAGGCCCCCTTCCCACTTGCATTGCCCACACTTGGGAATTCTGAATCCATCTGCAATTCCTCTTCCTAGAATCCTTCCCCAGCAGTTCGGATCACATGTGAAACAAGTTTAGCCATTGTGCAAATGAGTTCTGTGGCCAAATTCCCAACACAGTCTGGTAAAAGCCCAGGGTGGCGCTGGAACAATGAAGTCAGCGTGACAGCCCTATGGTGAGTAGGAGGGTGGGAAGGCTGTGTGATCCAGAGGGAAATGCACCAGACTAGGAGTCAGAGGACCTCAGGCCCAGTGCTGGAAGCACTGTGGGTCAAACATTTCAGATCTGTGGGCTTCAGTACCCCCACAGAGGAGGAGGTGGGGAAGTGAGGACCAAATCAGGCACAGCAAAAAGAAGGCACAGGTGTCCTCATGTACTCACTCTTCCCACACCTGTGGCCAACATCCCTGATAGATCAGCCCCTTCTTTCCTGCAGAACCCAGACTAGACCCAGCACTCAAGGCAGCCTCCATCCCATAACTGGAGTTGGCACAGGTGACAAATTCTCTTTGGTAACCCTGAGCTATAATCTAAAATCTCCCTTAGTATTTGAACATTCTCTGCTACTGTGACATGAATTTCCTCAAAGTACAAGTTGGCTGATTGAGGAGCATTACCAGAGAATGGGGCATCAGGGCTTCCTAGAAATCAGTCAGACACACCTATGGTCTAATGCCCTTTCATACTGCAGCTCTAGGAAGACTCCAGGATTGTCCTGCCAGCTTGCCCCACAGAGAAAAACTATAACCCACAGCAGGTTCAGTTGGCCCCAGTCTGTGCCCATGCAATGTAGGGTGGCCCTTTAAGGCTCAACACTATTTGTTAGGATTTCCAAAGAACATATCCCAAGTGCCTCATTTCACTGTGGATAACCAGATTAATTCCACAGATTCTGCTGGGCCAAGTCTTTCCTTATTTGCTAGCTTCAATGTCTGCTTTGGCCTTCTGCCTTGCCTGTGAAGCCCTGGCTCAGTCTACTGTAGATTCCACACTCTGTGACCTCGACTCAACTCCATCTCTGCCTCCAGTCGTCTTGGACTGACGTGGTACCCCTCTCCCCGCTAAACCCAAACCCAGAAACACCAGGTTGCCTCATCTACCCTTGGCCATACATCTGAAATGCAGACTCTAAACGGAGTTTCCCCAGATGCAGCTGACTTCTCACCATTTCCCCACTGGCATGCAAGTGACACCCCACTTTGGGAACCACAGAAATGCTAACAACTCTCCTGGCCCTGCTGGGCCCAGGAAATAGTGTTGCCTTTCCTCCTCAACAGCCTTCAATAGCATCAGTAGCTCCATTTTCTTATCTCCATTCCAGTACTTGGCTTCTCAGAACCACTGTGACCAGCACTTCGCACATACTCCCCAACACATCCCTTCCTTGAAGCCTCCTGATCTTCCTACTGGGCCATCGGCCCCCAAGGCCTCTTCTACCCTGGTCTTCCAGGCAACATGCTCCCCTTGCTGGGAACTTCCTGTCTTCTTTTTCAGGCCCCAAATCTACCAGTTCTTCACAATCCAGCTTCCTTTCCTCTGTGAGGCTTCCCCAGCCTATGCCAGCCTGTTTTTATCTAACATTTAACTTTTTACACCAGGCAATCCAGCACTAAATTGTGTATTACTGCACCGGATTCACAAATGTTTCATGAGTGTTGGCCTTAACATCTCAACCACAGTGAAAGTTTTTAAGGGCAAGAAGCTGCCACACAACCTGAGTAGGTCTCACTGGTAACATCACAACAAATCAACAAACACAATAAACACTGAGCACCCCTTCTATGATAGAATGCTTAGTAAATGCTTGCTAACTCTTTATTCTAACCACTGATGATTCTACAGAGATGTACCAAGTCCTTACTCATTTATGTCCAATCTGGACCATAAAAGATCCTCCTCATTCTGAATTAAAGTAAAGGTTAAATTATGCCAGAGCCCAGGAAAATATCTGCCCATTAGGCTTCAGCAGTGGTTTTCAAACTTTTAAGTATGAGGAGACATCTGGAATGGTTTCTTGAAGAGCAGATTCCCCTACCTTACTGACAAAGTCTCTAAATCAGGGGGTCTGGGGTGAGACCTGAAATGTGCATTTTAATAAGTGCCTAGTAATTTGGAAGTAGATAGTTCATCACCTGGAGAGAAAAGGGCCTACGTTTGCCAGAGACAATCTGCAGTGGGTGGGCAAAGGGGGACAAGATGCCATTACCCCCAAAAGTCTATCCATATGGCCTGTGGCTGAGAATTTCCTTGCATATAGTCCAATCATGGTTACCAGATCTCTGAGACGTTCTGCCAAAAGTCCATTTGGCCTCGAAGGATCATTTTTTATCTGCAGTGATCTCCTCCCCAAGGGCCTCTGCCTTTGGCCTGTCCTCATTGGAGGAGGCGAATCAACAGACCAGGGCTCACTTAACCAGCTGTGGTGTGGGGCCTACAGGCCTTTTTAACTCCTGCTCTGGATCAGAATGAAATCATGAATAACATGTCTGAGGCCTGTCACATCTTGTTTCAGTCTTTCTTCAGCTCATAGTTCTCGTTGTTCGGCCTTTCAAGTACTGCTATGTCTGCTGACGTTGAAGGCTTCAAGTCTGGAGTACTACACATGCAGCATTGCATAGAACCTTGCTTCTCAGGTTAGTAAGCTCCCATATTTATCGCCCAACACATCAACAGGAAGGAAAGAGAGGGGCCGTTGGAACGGGCAGGGCAGAGGCTGCTAGGGTGCCTCGACTCCCCTTGATCCTGCTGGTACCTTGGCTGTGTAACTATACTGTGTGTCCTAACATGTTATATGCAGATGCCTGAGGCCAAATGGTTTCCCACAATAACTTCTGAAGCATAATGGACACCCATCCTGTTTAGACATGGGGATTTTGCATGGTAAACAGCTATTCACAGAAAGAAGTAAAGTTTAAAACAAAACAAAACAAAAAATAAAAAAAAAAAACCCTTGCCCCAAAGCAGATTTAGCTAAGCCATCAGGTTCCCAAAAGACAGAACCTTGTATATATGATCCTCTAAGCCTCATTTAAAATCTCTACTTCAGGAATAGCTGGAATCAAACTGGAGAAATAGTCTCTTGAGATTTTTCCTGACACAGTGAATGCCCCCTGACACCCACAGGCACAAAAGACAGCCTAGAACAGCATCAGTATTTCCTCTGAGACAAGCAGATGGAGTCCAAGATGCTCTGAAGAATAATAAAAGTCATGTGTTCCCTTGTTTCCTCCAAAACCTGATGCCACCCTGGGGGTCACGATAAGCATGTGCAATGCATTTGCTGAAAAACCAGTTCTCGCTTTCTTGCAGATGTGGTGGAGGGTGGGGGTTGCAAGAGCCAGGGGCAGGGTCACAGGGTGGGAAGAGCATCTGAGGAGACGGAGAGTAAGGACATCCCATTGGTGGGAGAAAGGAAAAGTGTGCCTACCCATTTTTGCAGCTGGACCTTTTCTCCGGCCATCACATGGGACTCTTGCTGCAGGCCCCCAGCCAAAGCATCACAACAGTCTCTGTGGCTTGTGTTTAGTTCTCTTTCAATCATCCCAAGCCTTAGGAGGGCCACCTATCAGACAAGTGAACTCACTGAACTTTACTAAGCCTCTTTTAAATCATGATTCCCCCTTTGAAATGATAGCATATTAAAGGCTATTGTTTGGCATTAAAGTTCAAAAATGCATTCCCTTTTATCACTATTCAATAGAGGCTCAGAGATGGAGTCAATAAACCAAAGAGAAGAGCCCCCATGTGGGAAAGGGCAGCCAGGTGGGTGTCTGTGGACTCATGCCAGACCCTAGGGTACAGACATCAGGACTGGGGAGAGGCAGCAGGGCCAGGGGTGAAGAGCATGGGGTCCAGGGGGAACCAGCCTGGGTGCACGCCCTGTCTCTACTGCCCCTGCCCATCTCACCATAGGCAGCTGACTTGACTGTCTGTGCTTTAGTTTCCTCCTCTGTGAAGCGGGGATACTCATAGGAACTACTTTAGGGGATTGCTGTGAGTAGTAAATGGATTACTTACATAGGAATACTCAGTAGATGCATCATAAGTGCTTGACAGATGTTATTACTGACTCGTTATTCTTATTATTAACAAATGTTATTGATTTGTAAAATGGATGTAGGATTTAGTCCTCATGACGGGTAGCTTCTGAAAATGTTAAAGGCAACAGTGGCAGCCTCCTTATATGGTAAAACAGGCACAATGTGATCGGGCTGGGGCATGGGATTCACCACCCACCATCTTCCTGACCCCCAGTCATGCTCAGACTGTCTAAGGGAAACATCCTATGGAAACATCTCTTGATCTCCACCTCGGGTAACATGAGCAGAAAGCCTTTCTCTACTCTTGCTCAGTTTTCATTTCCTGAAAGAATAAGACCTTCATTGAAGGTCATAAGTGTGGAGTTCTTACCTAGCAGAACTAATCTGCTAGAAGAACAATAACAGTTCGTGCTAATCAAGTATCTACCTTAAGTCCTTAAGTATGTATTATATTCACTATCTTATTTTAATCCTCAGAACTCAACGAAGTGGGTCCTATTATCATCGCCACTTTACAGGGGAAACTGAAACACAGAACGGTGACTTGCCCAAGGTCAGCAGTGAGCCAGGAGTTGAACTCAGTGTTTCCAAATCTAGCACCTATGCTATGAAGCGATGTTTCACTTTCATCTACCCTCTCTCCCTCTAACTCACTAAAGTTTTTCATGTGTTAATGGATGTTTGTTAAGAAAGTCAAATGGACAATGAAAATTGTTAATGAACATTAATTTTAGCAAAGGTGTATCCAGGACTCACCTATGCACCATGTTACAAATCATTCTACTAGGGCCA